>BMAV01005189.1:148587-315011 GCA_019973955.1 Trichonephila inaurata madagascariensis
AAGGTTATTTTAAGTTAATTTTTTGGCAAAATATTGTATTTAAATAAAATTTGTTTAGTCATAATGTCCTTAAAACAATTTTATACATGTATTCTAATCTAAGTGACACTAAATATCATGAAAATTATACATTTATGCGGTTTTTTAAAATCATGGTTCCGAACGTAGTAGGATACCTTAAAGGATTGGACTTTTGATAATAAATTCGCATCGCTCTTAAAGAACTGGTTATTTTCTTTGTGATTGTTTTGCATAAAATCTCCGAACCCTCGGATCTACGTAACAATATATATATATGTGTGTGTGTTTTAAAAAGACAAACATATTTTTAAGTAGTATAAATGAATATTTTAGTAAACATGATAATAAACATGTAGAGTATTGTGCATTTGCAGAAGGTGGATGTATTTCCACCTTCAAAGCAGTCCCCTATTCAGGGTAAGGTTTTCTACACCTTGTCCCCGAACATTTAGATCATACTACGTATATAAATCTTTTAAGGTCCCTTTCCAAACAAAAAAAACAGATAAATTTAATTGCAACACAAAATTGTCCTTACCGAAATCAAGTCAGACTACACATTCCGTAATAAATACTTGTTTAAAAACCATACTTTGATACTCCAAAAAAATAAAGTTTGTCATAAAAATATAATTATATGTAATGTGCTGGTTGGCGTTGTTGCCGAGAGCCATAATTGTCCCGACTACGCAAATTTTCGTTCATTTAACAAATTCTAGATCAGCGGTCCACAAGCTTCTGAGAGAGGAAAGTTAATTCGTAAGTGAAACAAGAGAAACTATCAAAGAGTCGAAGAAAAAAGTGACGCTTGAGTTAGAGGAGAAGGGGGGGGGGGGGGGGATCACGATCAGGCCTCTCGCGCTCCAATCAATACTTTTTTTTCACTCTATTTGAATTCAGTTTTATCCAAAAAAATGTTACAATTCTTCGAAACTCAGAACTATAGAAGATATATTTTTATTTCTGTAGCTCAATGCAGGAGCAGCCATTGTGTGAAAATTTCATAACGCTGTGACTCTAAACTTCCCGCTTCGGGAAAGTAATTAAACCCCAATAATACCGTATGTGCTATATTTTAGATTTTTATGTTTACATTAACACTGTGTATCTCGTTCAAAATGCTCTCGAAATTATTTATGCAACTAAGTAATCGTTGCTGGAAACACTTTAAGATATATTTTCCCATGACGGTATTTTTACCAATAAATTAGACTTTTACTACTTTAAAATAAGTGTAATATTTTCACTGATTCTCAGGAAGATTTGGTTTTGGAAAATCCTTTATAATACAGCCTTAGATAGCTATCTTAAGTCAGTGAAATATTTAAATATGTAAGTAAATACAGTAATTTTTCACTAAATAATTATAAATGAAAAAGGGAAACAATTTTTTAGTAGGCATACTTAGTTTTTTTGATAACTCGTGGAGACTGAGCTGTAACCTTTTATGTTAAGAGCCGCGATTTACCTTATCTAGATTGTAAAAGTGGAAGAAAAGTGAGATTTCGTAAGACTGGGAAATGAACTAAGTTTTAAATGAGGAATATGAAATGTGTGTGTGTCTATTTGTAAAACCGATATGACTCTAAAATAAAAGATAACATAGCGAGGCCTTTGCTAGAGCACTCCCGCCCCGGCAGCCATTACTACGTCTCCATTTGTCTCTTCCGAAGGATGACAGCCGCCATCTGACGTGGTCACCGAGAGAGCTCTTATTAAGTCCCTATCGATCCGTAAGCTCCGGCAGGAAGAGGAATGTGATTTCGGTTTATTCTTTTTGTTTCTTGGTAGAAATATTATTGTTTGATCGAGCTGAGCATATTTAGATGGAAAATGACCTCTTTGCAAGTCGCAAGTAGTTAGATCTTTGGAGTAGAACTGGGTTCGGAGTACGTACATAGAAAAATTCTTAAAGAATTCAATTTAAAAGTGATGTGATATATTCCTCTCCATATGTATGTATTTCTTTTTAAATTTAATTTAAGACCATGTGGAATTTTTTGACAGAAAGACATAATATCGAATACGTTTAATCCCTTCTCAAATGTAAGGCCACTCGACAGAATGGAAAAATCAATGAACTATATGAAAGGAAAGTAATAACTGATTCGCCACAATATTAAAAATTTCTCTCTCTTCGACGTGCCAAGTTGGAAAGCTTTAAGATAAAATGACGTAATGGCCCCAACAGCAAAAAGGTGATGATCCTCGAAATATTTTAAAAATAGTCTTTTCTTAGAAAAAACTATTTTCTCTGTATTATTAAAATTACTCTGTCACCAAAATCCCTCGAGCAGCTGAATAGTGCGACGTCAATATTCACTCACTCGTTCACTCTGCATACGGTATCACCTTACCATTTTGTAGCTGCTTAAACTACCTAAATTAGTTGCACCTTATCAACGTATTATCGTGCCATCATAGTGCTAATGATGAATACCAAAGTTCATCTGCAGTGGTGTCACCCTAAAACCATTATGAGAGGTTGATGAGTGATATAGAGTTTAACAGCAATGGTTGCATTGGCTTTATTTTGAAGACTTTTGCACGGCGACTATTAACAGAACAATCGATGTGAGACTCGTCGTTGCCATTCAGTCATTCCAGGGGCTCCGTCCTGACACCATCGCAATCTCTTTGTTGCTGGATTAACACCAATTTAAAAAGGATGCCCTGAGTACAGTGGTGAGCACAGATTACTTTAATGTAGGGGATATATTTAAAAAAGAGACGTAGAAAGCACTGAGCGTCTTTATGGTTAAAATTAAAAATCAGTTGATCTATAGAGGGGAATATAGGGGTTGAGCTCTCAAAAACGTCCCTCTTATGTACGCTGCTGCTTGTGCAAGCTGATTTCTACCAATCATCGTGAATCTGTGGTATCAGATATTGGAATATTCCTGCACACTCCATAGAATGTTGATCCTTACATTCTAAATACCAGAATTGTCTTCGGAGTCGTCGTTAAGGATTCAGTACCTTTTACTCCACAATTCGAAACTCTGGATTCCTCAAGAGATCGAGAGATTGATTAATCGATGGAAAAATGGTTTCCTTGCTTTTTTGTCCAGCGCGATTCCACTTCAGATTAAGGGCTGCGGTAGCTCAGTGGTCAAGGTATCGGTTCATGGCAGGCATGTCATGATTTCAAGCCCAGTATCACTGAAGACCCATCTTGTAGGGGAGTGATGCATGTTAAATCTGTTGAGAGCTCAAACGTCCTCCCGTTCATGTGGTGTGGTTGTTAGGAGAGGGAGGTGCCAACTCAGGTGTCGTCGACATCACTTGACCATGGTTTAAAATTACGTGGTCCATCACCAAAAAGCCCTCTTGTAGCTGAACAGTGAGACGTTAATATTCACTCATTCCATTTCAGATTATTTGTATAACTTTTTCAGCTGCGTATTGTCCGAAATTTGCACATTCATATGGACAATTCTTCATAATGTTCAATTTTCTATGTCAGGTAGTCTATATATTTCATTATATACTGAATTAACTTAAAGTTTTGAAAATTAATTTACTATGCGTAAAGTGTGTTACTTATGATTATTTCTTATACCTTACGGACTTTTTAAAAGTCAAGAGAGAGAAAGAAGTGATAAATTTATTTAATGCGCCTACATTTAGAATATTCTCTCAATATTATAAACAAATGTGCATGATATACAACATAAACATATTGGTATTGAAGTATTATCCATTTTAAGAAAGCATTCTGAATATGGACGCTTTCTTTAGTGTTTATTAAACCAGCTTTCATGAAGGCAAAGAAAAATTGCATAGAATTTTTTGTTGTCCCTTATACTGGAAGAATACTTAAACATTTTTTTTTTNAAAAAAACAAATCCTGCATTTTTTTGAAAAAACACTCATACCTATTCTTTTTTAATCCCCTTTTCGATAAAGAGAAAACACTCATACCTATTCTTTTTAATCCTCTTCTGAATAACGAGAAAATACTCACATACCAATTCTTTTTTAATCCCCTTCTCGATAACCCTTTCGTCCATATAAGGCCCAGCCTTCGGACACGACTGTACAACAGAAGAGGTCTGCTTCAATTGCACTGCTGGCCACCGTAAATGCAACACCAAGAAAGACAAGAGATAGCACAACAAAATTTATTTTCTAGATAACATGTTGACTAAGTATCAAATGATTAAATTTATAGACTTCTGTGAAGTGTGGATCCTGCCAGAATCAGTAGTCAGAGTAGTCGCCATTGTTGGAGATCACCGATGCCTCATGCCTCGGGATTGATTCAAAGAAACTTTGGATGTGTTCTTGGGGTACAGCAGACCAAGCAGCTTCCACACGTTGCCAAAGTTGATCTGGTGCGGCAGCTGGGGGTATAATCTGGGTCAATCGTTGAGCAACCATGGACCACATGTTTTCTATCGGCGAAAGATCCGGAGAGCGAGCTGGCCAGGGAAGCAATTCAATCTGGTGATTGACGAAGAACCTTTGGACAATGCGTGCCACGTGTGGTCGCACAATATCCTGTTGAAATATAGCTTTGGCCAAGCACTGAAGGTAAGGAAGGACAACTGGCTCCAACACCTCGAAGTTGTAGCGCTGGCTATTTAAAGTACCGGAAATGCGTACTAGAGGAGTGCGAGAGTGATAACCAATACCGCCTCATACCATAATATCCGGTGCAGGACCAGTGTAGCGGTGCATAACGCAGCTGTTCAGCATCCTCTCTCCACAGTGTCTCCAGACTCGAATCCGACCATCGTGGTGTTGTAGACAAATGCGTGGCTCGTCAGTAAAGACAACTTCATTCCATTCTGCCGCCCACATCCTTCTTTCATCGCACCATTGGCGGCGGAGACGTCTGTGGTTCTACGTTAAGGGTAGATCAAGCAATTGACGTCTTGTGGACAGATCACTCTGCTGTAAACGGCGTCGAATGGTACGCGCAGACACTGAATGATGCTTTACAGACTCAATGTGCTGTGCTATTGTTCGTGATGTGACTGAGTGATCCGTCACTGCCATGCACACAATTTGCCTGTCCTCACGTCAAGTGGTGCACTGAGGTGGATACGATCGACCACCGGTCCGTTCTTTCCCCCCGGCATCCAACGTACATAACGCATTCGTTATTTGGTTTCGTCCCAAAACGACTACCGATTTCCCCGAAAAAATAATCCACAACCGGTACCACATCCTTCCTCTGTTGAATCGGATACGATTAAAAGCTGATCGCTGTTTTCTACAAGACATAACTGATAGTTTTTTGAAAAAAACCACAAGAAAAATACAATTGCCGAACTTGAAATCTTCGAAATCTTCGAAATTTTGTTTCCTCGAGAAATTCTTACTTGATACTTAGGTTATAGTAATTCGTCTTTAATTAGTTTAGTATTAACATTTTTAAAAAAATTGAATTCTGAAAGATATTTCACTTGTTATTGTTGTAATTTGGAAAAAATATTTTTCCGTTTGAAATAAGTTTTACTCTTGAGTAAAAAATACACATTTATTTTTAACACAAATAATATATATATATTTTTTGATTTATTAGTATTTACAAATTTTTTACTAAAATTTAAGCTGTCACACATTAGAAATAAAATCGTTATTTTCTGAATATAAAAAAATCAAAAAATCTTATCTGTAATTCACTGCATTATTATCAGTTTTATCACCAACTCTTTTTAAATCTGACGGTTTGAATGTGCATGTGTTAATCTGTAACGGGCTCTATATTCGGGTCTTCTACTAATCCTTTGGGGGAAATAACTGTGATTTTAGCTTAAAACCGCTTTCCATAGATGATTTCTGCAAACGTGTTACTATTTAAGTGCCAGTCGTTGAGTATGAAATAGGCGTTGATCGGATTCCAAGAGTTAGTAGACAGCCCGACTGGGGCGCCATCCAATATTGGGGAGAACGCTAAAGGGAACAAACTTGGAACTGGGCATACTACGGTTTCAAAAGGACTTCCCAAGGGAGCTTTAAGATAATTTGGCGGCCCCGAGTGGTCGGGTATCAGATCGTGGTTGGCCCTATTACGAATTCGAGCCCAGTACCACTAAAGACCCGCCATGTAGGGCAGGATGCATGTTAAACTGCGAGAGCTCAAACGTCCTCCCGTTGGGGAGGTAGTTAGGGAACATGCCAGCCGGTCGTCCACGTCACTTTGGCATGGTTCAAAATTACGGGTCCGTCGCCAAAAGCCCCTGTGTAGCTGAACAGTGAGTTAATATTAAACAATCAATCAATCAATTGGAAAAAGGTTATTCTGTTAATTTTTAACGTTAAACTGTCCTCCCATTGGTGAGGTAGTTGGGGAGAAAAAGCCCGGGGTCGTCCACGTCACTTGAGCATGGTTAAAAATCGGTCCGTCGCCAAAAGCTTCGAGTAGCTGAACAGTGCGACGTTAATATTCAACAATAAATTTGGGAAAAAAAGGGTTTATTCTAATTTAAATTTTTGTAACGTTGAATCTGTCGGGGGCCCCGTCCTCCCCTTGGTGGGTATTTGGGGAGAGGATGGGTCAACTGAGGTGGCCCGCACTGCCCATGGTTAAAACCCCGCTTTCCGTCCCAAAAGCCCTCGTGAACTGAACAGAGCGACGTTAATATTCACTCACTCACTTTAATTAAGATAAATAGTTTCTATAATTTAGCTTCTTCTGATTTCGGGTCAAGATTTCTTATTTCTCCCAAAGAGTTAAGTTATAAAAGTGCATTTCGTCAAGCGTTAAAGATTAAACATAAAATTAGTTATTCTAAGATCATGTCTGCTTCTCTTCTTCGAACACCCGTGACCTCCGGGTCACGACAAATCATTGAAAATATGAATAATTTTCTACGATACCGAAAGTAACTAATTATGAAGTATGCTCATAATAGCTATACTGAATTGTGTTGCTGTAAATTACTATTGCGTATATTTAATTTGATTCAATTATTGAAATCTCTACTTTGAATACATTATGTAATGTGAAGTCTAAGGAATGGACATATTATTCAATGCAATTGTGAACCTATCTGTAATTATCGAATTGATTTTGATTGATGTCGCCTTTTAAACAACACGGGGTAAGGAAAGACGACATAAAATTTACCAAAAATAAATTTAAAAATTTTCGACACGATAATTTGTCCAGAAAAATTAACATGCTGATTCTGTTGTCTATGATTTATTTAATTTCTATGGTACTCGATGTGTTGATTACACTTTTTAAGTGTCCTTCACCGAAATCTCGAGTACGCGGGATCCAAAGAGGAAACTTTTTTCACAAGAAAAATACTAATATATAAGTTGCGGTGGCTAAAAATAATATATATATATATATATATCTCTCTTAATGAGTACGCAGCATTGTTAAGATTCTGAAGCGTTAAAAAATAATGTAAGTTACAAAACAGAATTACATCATGTTATACATAAAAATGTCAAATATATTCTAAAAGAAAAAATTAATTTATTAAAAATGAATAAATATTGTGTTTAATTAAATTTCTCCTCCTTTGTACAGTTTAATAAAGTTAGAGTATAATATTAATTTTGAAAATTTTTTTTTAAAAAAAAAACGTTTTTATCTTGTATTATAGGTTATTATCTTATCTTTATATATAAAAATCTTCTGTGCGTGTGTATGTGACTGTGAACTCCTCCTAAACGGCTGGACCGATTTCGATGAAATTCTTTGTGTGGGTTCAAGTAAATTCGAGAATGGTTTTGAATCGCAATTCGGTCCGATATCGCAATTAGTTAAAAAGATATTAATTAAAAACATTCAAAATATACAACTCAACATTCACCTGCATTGTTGTAACAACGTTATTGTTATAAAAAGACGTAAGTTGGCGTCGAAAATCGATTTTCAAAAACTGGGTCTTTATTATTTAAAAAAATGCAGACGAATTCATGCCCTTATAAAAAGCTTTTTTAAATTAATATCTTTTAAAAATAATCTTTATAAAAAAAATCTTCTGTGCGGGGAGTATGTGACTAAACTCCCCCAAAAACGGCTGGACTGATTTTGATGAAATTTTTTTGTGTGGGTTCAAGTGGATTCGAGAAGGGTTTTTTAGATTCAAAACCCGGTCCAATATCGAATTAGCAAAAAAGATATTAATTAAAACCAGTTTTGGGCGCCAACTTTGATTTGTCTGCATTGTTGTATTGTTTGGGATTGAATATTAAGTCGACTGTTCAGCTACACGGGGGGTTTTTGGGAAACGGATCACGTAATTTTGAACCATGGTAAAAGTGACGGGAAACCCCCCTTTGGGGCCGGCACCCCCCCTTCCAAACCACACCACACCAACGGGAGGACGTTTAAAACTCTCGACAGTTTTAAACGTGCATCGCTGCCCTACACAGCGGGTCTTTGGGGGAGTACTGGGCTCAAAATTTGTGGACAAGGAAAGGGCCCACGGCCCGGGATCCCCTTACCACTCGGCTACCGCGGAATTGCATTGTTGTAAAAATTTATTTTAAACAATGAAAAAATTTCCCCTCAAAAATAAAGTTTTCAGCCAAAATGGGTTTCATGACGTTGCTGAACTGACTGTATTAATTAATTTTTGATTAAAAAAAAATCTTTTAACATGTGATTAACTTAAAAATATGTTATTAAAATCTCAATTTCTACAATTTTTTTAAATTTTTCTAATTTAAATTCCAAAAAA
Organism: Trichonephila inaurata madagascariensis; assembly: GCA_019973955.1. Lineage (NCBI taxonomy): Eukaryota > Metazoa > Arthropoda > Arachnida > Araneae > Nephilidae > Trichonephila > Trichonephila inaurata. The sequence goes on from BMAV01005189.1 coordinate 157,263, forward strand.
AAATAAAAAACTTTTTTTTTTCAAGCAGATTGGAAACTTTTTTTTTAACCCTTTTTTCCAATGCTCCCAAATTTAAATTTTGAAACAAATTATTGTAAAACTTCAAAAAAAAAAATTTTGGGAATTTTGAAATTTAAAAAAATTTTTGCTCTCTTTATAAAAAAAATTTTTTTAAAAAGAAGATGTATTTTTTTTGCGGGGAGTTGAAAAAATACAACAAAAAAAAATAGAAAAATCGCCAAATCCAGTAATAGTTAATTATGGGAAAGCTACCTCAGAACTCACGAGTTTGGGGCGCTTATAGTGCACATGGGAAAAAACACTTACGGGGGCACGAAGTAGATAAAAGTTTTTTATGTCAAAAAAAGGTTTTTTTTTTAAAAGTTTTTTTTTTTATAATGAGGTAACCAATTTAATTTTCCAGTAATTTTTTTAAATTTCAGTTTATTAGTTTGAATTTAAAAAGTATTCATTGTTTTATGTATAAAATAATTATATACGATCTTAATTTTTTTTAATACATCCCAACTGGGGTAGTTTTCTTTAAAATAATTTACTGAAAAAATTTAAATATAGGAAAATGCTGTCCTTTTTTTTTTCAAGTAATTAATTTTTTCCTTTTTTAAAACTTTTTCTAAAAAAATTTAGCAAATTTTAGGCCTTACCTTTTTTACAGTTAATTTTAATTAATAGAAAATCAAACATCCAGATAAAATCAGTCGTTTCATAGCTAACGGGAAAATTTTTTGGGTTCATTATTTAACGAAAATTGATATAAAAATTTAAAATATTTTTTTTAAAATTAAAAAATTTTTGGTTTTTTTATTTATTACTTAAATTTTTTTTAAAAATTCGTACATTGTCTATTTTCTTTAGAACAAAAAATGGGTTAGTTTTTTAAATGTTTTTAAACAAAAAAAGAAATTTGAAAAAAAAAATATATCTTATCCCTCGGTGAAAAAAAAAGGGTTTTTTACATTTAAAAAAAGACAATTCTGGGCTGAACAGAGGGAAAAAAAAATCCTGTCTGACAAAAAAAAGAAGTGGAAAAAAATTTCCCCCAAAAAAGGTTTAAAAAGACATAAAAATATGGAAATCAATTTCCCCTCGCTCAGTAACACACACACACAAAAGTACTGGTGTTCAGTGGGGAAAGGGGGAAAACCACCTTTTTTGTACCCCCGGGAAAAAACCCCCCAACGCCAAACTAAGTGACAGACCCCCCCGGGGCGGGGCAAAGACATGGAAGAAACTTCCCAAAAAGGTATTTTATAATTCAAAATTTAAAAAAAATAAAACCGGAAGTGTTTACACGAAAAGGGGAAACTTCTGGGATAAAGCTGTACACTTGGAAAAAAGCCCGTGCAACCGTATATCCAGCTATAGTATAGATATAGATATACAAGTTAATATATTCTATTCCCTAACGTCGTAAAAAGGTAGATTTAAGATTCAATTTATTCTTATATGATTTAAAACAAAAAGTAAATTCTGAATTATATATATTTGTTGCTATATTTTGATATTTTCCCTTCTCGTTTTCGATATTAATACCAGTATCTGCTGAAGTTTCTATTTAATACTTCAGCTTAATTAAACAGATTTCAAAGAAAAAGTACAATAGAAGGTTTGAACGGTTTTGTTTTCCTTTTTTAAAATAAGCAGACAAATATTTTGAGATAATTAAGTTTATGATTTTTTATATATGTTTAATAACTACAAACGTACTTTTCATTGGTCTAACCCTGTGATACTCAACCTGCGTCCCGCCAGCTTTTTCTGAGTGCCCCTGTCTCGGCCCATTGAACTAAGAAATTCAATCTGGAGCACAATGTACTAAAAAAATTAAGCAGGAAATTCTATCAATTTTGCTATCAATTTGTTTTTTTTAATAGTAGAATGTAAGCAAGAGGCTTGGTCATAGATGAAAGGAAGTAAAATATATCCCATAACCCAGTAAAAAATTCATAAAAATAAACATTTGTGTGTGTGTGTTTGATAGAAAAGTTAATAGAGTATTAAAATAAAAGCCAAGAATGAGTTTTAATATTTTGATCAATTTTGTTTTTTCAATGTTGCTTTGGTCTTAGAGTTTATTCCCCCCCCCCACTATCCGCCTGTTGCGGCCCGCATCAAATAACTCTAATGCGTATGCGGCACGCGAGAAAAAAGGTTGAGTACCGCTGGTCTAACCTAAATTATGACTACGTAATAAATTATTACTCATCTTCCTTGATATATGAGTGACATTAAATCCTTCCCCCCCTCCATATGTTATATGAAGTGTTACGAGTAAATACTTTATTACTTCAGTGCATAAATGATAATTATTTGTATCGAAACATGAACATTTCATGGAAATTAAAAGGAAAGAAAAAAGAAAGGAATTAAAGGAAAGAAAAAGAAAATGAAATTAGCTTACTTAAAACTTAAAAAAAAAATAGTATGTTGATTGTTTATGAAAATAATAATGTTGGAAAAACTTAAAATATGTATTAGTTGTCTTTAGAGTTTTCGGAAATCAAAAAGCAAAACACTATTTCTGCGTTTGATAGAAATATGTAATAAAATGTTTATTTTGTTAAACTTTTGAAATGTTGAATGTAGTTTACAGATAAATTAAAAAAAAGGGGAAAATTACCTAAAATGTGTATTTATTGTTGATAACAGATAAAATGCTTTGTTACTCTGTATAATGTTTATAATACTACTACTATAATATATTATACTAGTACCTACTGATACTATACTACATTACTGTTACTATAATGTTAATGTTTTCGTCTCTGAAAATGTTCCTTTGTTTTGTTGAGATTTGTTCTGAACCATTTATACATTATTAGTAGGTTTTGTCTGAAACAAATAATCTCATACATTTATAGCAATTTGTAGGGTTCTTTTTATTAATTTTTTATGGCAACAGATTGTCTGGTAGAGTTTTGGAAGCCACTTATCTAAAGGGAATGATGTAGTGACGAAGGTATATCAGAAAATAATTTATTTACTGTTTAGATGTAGTTAAGATATAATGCGAATATATATACTTTACCGAGCCATTTTTTAACAAATACTACCTAATATTATAATCATAATGCGTACATTTAATAGGAATACTTTTGAAAATCTACGTTTTATAATTTTATTAACAGTTTTAAATTGGATAAAATGAATTTTTAGAGGAAGTAAAAGAAATAATCTGTACTTAAAAACAAAATTTGCTTGAAAATTTAACGTATAAAATTAATGTCATTTTGCCATGATTTCTAATTAACATAATTTTGTATATTGTATTTTGTCACATGTTCAATATAGATATTGTTATTTATGAAGAATATACAAAAAAAAAAAAAACTGCACGGATTTCTTCCACACCCCCACTCTGATTGCGTCATAGAAAAATCTGCGATTTATTTTCATCTTTCTAACTGCAGTGAAATGAAGTGCACTGTACACTGAAAGAGGCAACAGTCTTGATTTTCTTCTGAATCCCTTTAACTCCTTTTTAAGCTCCTTTAAATATCACTCACCAAATCTTTAGCATTTTCCTAATTGCATCCACAAAAATTCATAACAAAAGAAACTTAAGAATCGGAAAAACCGAATTTCCCTTTCTTGTACAACACTCCCAAGGACTTCTTATGCAATGCCGAGTTAAAATCAGAACAAATGCGAGAAAATAAATTCCTTTTCACTAAAGGCTCCGCATGACTGCACTGTTTAGCTCTCAGCCCTGGGATGCTCCGACCCGTTCCTCATCCCAAACCTTCGATATTTCTCATCCGGGTCACTTAGTAAAAGAGGGGGTGGAGATGGATTTAAAAGGAGTGTAAAGAAGACATTTCTTCTTTTATTAGTTTAGGGGTGTAAAAAGAAGAAAGAAAAAGTTCTACCTCACCTTTGAGGTCCTGTCGGTCGGCGTCCATGTCTGGGGTCCGGTCGGCTAGGCTAGGGCAGCTGCAGAAGTCAATCGATTACAATACAGATAGTGGTGACCTCTGTCGGTCAACAGTAACAGCTGTCAAAGTTTTATGATATTTTAGGAAGGGTGAAAAAAACATGTTGTGCTATTATGCAATAAATTTCATGGGGGTATTTGAAAATTTTAATATGATAGCTGTTTTCATGACGTGTTGTTGATAACAACGTAAAATTTGGTCCGCTTTATAATTTTTTCATAAATTTTATTAAAATTCAAATTTTATTTTTAAAAAAAATTAACTACAGTTAAATACGATTAACAAATAATGCTTAAAAGAATTGGAATATCTTTCTATTTTAAAAGACATTACAAATTATATTTCTTAAGAAATTACTGTACCCCAATACATATAGTGACTGGATTTCGACCTGTGTGTCGAGCGATATCATGGAATGTGATAATCTGCAATCTCGATAGGCAACGATCCTGTCGCTATTGAATTCCTACACTTGCTGGCAAGCATTTTTTTTTACTGTTCGAGGCATAACACGATATTCTAAGCAAATTCCGATACATATATATATTGGTGAAACTATAATATCCTCGTGAGCTTAGGACCCGACTTGAGCTAGATAAGGGGGTCGCTCAATGCTTTGAAATGAATGATTAAGAAGTTCGATGAAACTGACAATTCGTCAAGGCAGAGGTTGAAATCCTGTGTCAGTAGAGGGAATAATAGATGTTGCAACTGTAATCGTTGACGAATCACAGGGAAACATTATTTGTACACATATCGTGACCCAGCTGTCGCTTGTAAAGTTTGAGACATCGAATATTCAGTCCTTATGATGACAACTAATAATTTTATCAAGCTTTTAAATTATTATCAAGAAATGTCGTAAATCGAGGGAGGGGTCAACTTTATCGCTATCCTAAATTTCTAAGACAAATAATTGTCACACATCTTGGTTACGATCCGATGTAACAGAGCTTTATCATTATCACTTGCTAACCTTGATTAAAGATCCCCAACACGTACATTCACTTCGTTAGAGTTTAAAGATCCCTCAAATTAACATAAATCTCACGGTGTTTCTATGGGAAGAGAGAGATCTTATAAAAATACAACAGTTAAGAAATATTCTTCCTCATAGGAGCACAGATAGGACTCGTCACACACATATCATAGACAGTATGAAATATTTCCTGTGACATGTCCGTACGGCCGTATTGTGCAGAGAATGCACGGTGTTATCTGTGAGAACGGCGGTCGTGCTGAATGGGGACGAATTCCTCATCGGGAAATGTGAATGTAGTGAATAAAAATTTGACTGTTGTTTTGCATGTACGTATTATTATTTTCCTTTCTTGTAACACTTTTTGCTATATACAACGCCATAAATACCCCAAGCAGCAATTTTTGGAATTAAATTTGGTTAGGGAATTTTACTTCCCACGTCATTATTCGTCTTCATACCAAGTTGGGCACTTTTTTGTTAGATCGAGCTACAGGTGGTTCTGAATAGGGTCAATTTTAAGGAAATCTCCCTGTACATACGCTTGGATGGGATCCTCCACTTGTAGCGTGGATATTACAGTGCTTTTCAGTGCCAGTGCAAAGAATCGTAAACATGTAGATTGGCCCTATGAAAGGAACTCTAGCACCGCCCCCATCTGACACAGTATACAACTTTTCTACAATTTCATTTTCGGAAAAGACGAAATAATATATTTCGGCTAAATTTCTAACCCAAGGGTACTCAACCTTTTTTTTTTTGCCGGGCCACATACATATTTTTGCTTTTTCACGCGGGCCGCAACAGAGGATTAGTGGAGGGGGAGAAATGCTTTAAGACCAAGATATCATAGAAAATTTAAAATGTGGAAAATTGATCAAAATATTAAAATTTCTATTTTGCTTTTTTTAATTATTATTTTTTATATTTTTTATTTTTGTTACTGAATTTTTCTAAAGTGGAAGCATTTAAGAATCACTCCTTCACAATTTCTGCAGCAGTAAACGGTTTCATATGATTACCAATAATATAACAAACTTCATAGGATATCTTTGTTAGCGCTGTAATATTACCACTAACAAAACACTTTGTTGCTGCTGCAAAGATTATTCAAGAAAGCCTACTTATCACCTCTTGGAAGAAAAGTGGGATTGAATGATTCCTGTTTATTGGTATTTTTTAAATACAGCACTTTCATGACAAATCAAACAATTAATGATCCATGCTTGTTTTTCACTACAAAATAGCCAGCCTCCCAATCGTATTGTGAAACGATTTATTTTTTTCGAATTTTCGCTTGCAAGATATGAAAGATAGTTAAAAATTACTTCCACTTATAAAATGGTCACTACTCCACTGTTGTCTATTATCACTAATCAGGAAACATATATATATATATATATATATACAATTCGCACCCATACGACATCGACAGCAAAAATCAAAATTGATGTATTTGATTTCTTAACAAAGAATTCCCCAAATTTTTATAAATGAATTTTTCAGAGCAATGGGCCATGACCAGACCATTTAAAAAGGCCCAGTGGATCGCAGGTTGAATATTGCTGCTTTAACCCATTTTTTCTTCGTCTTGCTAAAGCCTGAAAATAAAATCTGTAAAAATGAATAAATATTGTTATGAATTTTGTGTAATGAATGCTTAAAATAGTGTAAATAATTTATATCTGGATGTGTAATATGTTAATATTACCTTCAGTTGTATTTATTTTATGCTAAAATTGTAATATTCGCAAGAAACACTGTTCCTCATATTATAATGGCGATTCAATGGACACTATGACAAAAAGTTGGCATCATTTTTGGAAATCATGTTGGCGACCATTTTTGGCTAGTTGGTGACCCTATGGATGCTTCTGGAAATTACTGGCGAAATCAACTAATACCACGATCTATAATATTCGCGGATTTTTCTCGAAAGATTAGTGCAGACTATAAATAGGAGCCGATCGCTGAGGTTGAGACAGTTTTGTTTTGACCGCTGAAGAGTCGACGCGATTAGTCGAGCGAGTGCTTGTGAATAATCTTACTCATTACGTATTAGTATTTTTAGACACTCATAGTTGCGTCTGAGCACTGTAGAAGGTGTGAAGACCTTCTGGAATTTATTACGAGAATTTTAAAGTTTGTGTTTCAACTATAAGTTTTCATCGCTCCTGTGAACTGCCTTTCTCTTTCTAATTGATTGTACAAAATCCTCCAAACCGCGATCTGCGTAACAATATACACTGCTGGCCACCGTAAATGCAACACCCTGAAAGAAGAATGCGAATAACATGAAATTTACAACATGCATTAGCAGAGGTGAGATAAGCAAATGATTAGAATTTCAGCACATGCACACATTACGCGCGCCTGTGACGCCACCTCAAAGCGCTACTTAAGGCTTCGAGATTTCGACGATTTCAAGTTCGGCAATTGTGTTTTACTTGTGGTTTTTACAAAAAACGATTAGTTATGTCTCGTAAAAAACAGCGATCAGCTTTTGATCAAGTATCCGAGTTTGACAGAGGAAGTATAGTGGCCTACCGAGATTGTGGATTATCTTTCAGGAAATCGGTAAACGTGTTGGACGAAACCAAACAACTGTAGTGCGGATATGTGACCGTTGGATGCAGGAGGGTACGACGGACCGACGTGGTCGATCGTATCCACCTCAGTGCACCACTTGACGTGAGGACAGGCAAATTGTGCGCATGGCAGTGACTGATCACTCAGTCACATCACGAACAATAGCACAGCACATTGAGTCTGTAAAGCATCATTCAGTGTCTGCGCGTACCATTCGACGCCGTTTACAGCAGAGTGATCTGTCCGCAAGACGTCCATTGCTTGATCTACCCTTAACGCAGAACCACAGACGTCTCCGCCGCCAATGGTGCGATGAAAGAAGGATGTGGGTGGCAGAATGGAATGAAGTTGTCTTTACTGACGAGTCACGCATCTGTCTGCAACACCACGATGGTCGGATTCGAGTCTGGAGACATCGTGGAGAGAGGATGCTGAACAGCTGCATTATGCACCGCCACACTGGTCCCGCACTGGGTATTATGGTATGGGGTGGTATTGGATATCACTCTCGCACTTCTCGAGTACGCATTGCCGGTACATCTCCGAGGTTTTGGAGCCTGTTGTCCTTCCTTAACTCCAGGGCTTAGCCACAGCCATATTTCAACAGGATAATGCGCGACCTCAAGTGGCCCACATTATCCAAAGGTTCTTCGTCAATCACCAGATTGAATTGTTTCCCTGGTAGGCTCACTCTCCGGATCTTTCACCGATAGAAAACATGTGGTCTATGGTTGCTCAACGATTGACCCAGATTACACCCCCAGCTGCCACACCAGATCAACTTTGGCAACGTGTGGAAGCTGCTTGGTCTGCTGTACCCCAAGAACACATCCAAAGTCTCTTTGAATCAATCCCGAGGCATGAGGCAACGGTGAACTCCAACAATGGTGGCTACTCTGGCTACTGATTCTGGCAGGAACCACACTTCACAGAAGTCTATAAATTTAATCATTTGATACTTGGTCAACATGTTATCTACAAAATAAATTTTGTTGTGCTATCTCTTGTCTTTCTTGGTGTTGCATTTACGGTGGCCAGCAATGTTTGTCCCAGGAATATGATGAAATTAGGGATTTCATCAAATCCCTGAAGGAGATGATCAATTCTCGCAAGATGTTAAAATAACGTCTGTTTGAGGTCATTTCCCTGATGTAAGTAAGACATTTATTTTTCGTTCAATCTCATTTCAATTTACTTTATTCATATCATTTTTCTTACGGTTCTGTATACTAATTTTTGAAAATTATTTTTTATTTAAATCAGTTTTACAGTATATGCAGTTTTAGTTAAATTTGTGACTATTGTGTATGTTCTTTACTCATTTAACTTAACTCAGTGGCGAGACAGCTCATGATGACCAATGCCTACAGTGTCCAACTCAGTATACGCGACCATGGGTCCCTGTAGACTGCTTATCCCGCTGTGCTCCGTGATTCAAATTGAAGAATGATGAGGGGTAAATTTTTTTTGAGTTTTGACGTTTTTAAAACAGCGATCCAATTTTTTTCTATGAAACTCAGACAAAAAATAATTACATAATCGGAAAGATCATTTATTCCACCACAAAACGGTATAACTTTTTTACAAAATAATAACATTTGTATTTTTTACTACTTTTTTTAAAAATGAGTCAAAATCTATACGTTTTTATGAAAATGATTTCTAAATTGTTCCGTATTAGTTTCTCTTCGTGTTAATGAATTGTTACTTTACACTAAAAAAGATCGTGCCTTTCTCTTTTAGAATCAGTCATTTAAAAAATAAAATGTCAAAAACTTTTTTTTACGTTTTTTTCAAAAAAATACTCACAATGTTAATTAAATATTTAATAACTTCGACACTTATGAAGATAATCACACGAAACTTTATAACGTCATTACACAATTTATATGATATAAAAGCTTGTCGCGATATTTACCTTTGTAGATAAACAATTAATTTAAATAATTTGATCTAATTGATTTTAATTTTTAAAGTTTTCAGACTAAGTAAATACGCGCGCGAGTACTTAAATCTCGCGACAAGCTTTTATATCATATAAATTGTGTAATGACGTTATAAGTTAAAAGTAAAAAAAATTTTAAAAGAAAAGTTTATTTTATTCTTTTTAGGGCATTTCAATAAAAGTTTGTTTTTAATGAAGTTTTTTTTACTTTTAATTTATTTACCTTCAACTCTGTCTGAGATCTTTACTGACTAAATTTTTCTAAGAACATTTCGTATAATATATTCCAAGAAGACATTGTTAAAATAATCAAATTGAATGCTCTTTAGTTCTTTAATGACAATATTGAACTGAGCAATTTAAGGGTTTTTGAAATTCAATAGATTTTCATGTTGTGTCGCTTAAGAATTACATCCTGCAGTTTGTAGCTCGACTGTTAATAATAATTATTAAAAAGGCTTGGAAGTCTAATTTAAAAATTCCTCCTAACTAGTTCTTGAATTTTGATATCAAAAATCAATATTTAAAAATTTGTTCAATCTCGCATCCAATTTTTGAACTTAATTCGATAATCAATCTTTAATTTCTTTGGCTCAATTCTTCAATCTTAGCTCAATCTGATATACACGGACTATTTCTGAATAAAAATACAACAGAAAAAAAATCCTAAAAGAATTTTTTAATGTACTGTCTTAATGAAACGCTATAATTAAAATGAATTAGTTAATGAATTTCTTTTTTCTGAATTGCCAATTTAATTTGTTACATTTCACTTAAGAAAACAGCAATACAAAGCTCAAAATAATTTTAAAAGAAATTAAATTTGTTTTGGCGTGCAAGTTTTGAAAAATAAATTTGTTCAAATATTTGTTTATTTAAACCATAAAAATAGACTCGTATCTGCGAAAAATAACATTTTTAAAACAAGATATAAAAGAGTTGGAAAAACCAACACTTGATAATCGGGATCAAGGTCAGAAAGATAAGAAGCTCGGCTTTTGGATGGTTTTCTTCATTCCTATATACTCTATCAGTGGGTTGCTTTCATAAAATTATTTTAACACTACTTCTCTCCTTCTTCGTACCCAATAGCAATGTGTAAAAATCTAGTCAAAGAAAAAGTTTAAATTTACAAAATGACTTTATTTCTGCAGAATAATCTTGCATTGTGTACAAAAATCTTTATTGTATGTCTTAAATTTTTGTAGAGCTCAATATCCCTACACTATTCTCTAATTCGGTTCATCTGCTTTTTTTTAATCTGAAATTGAAATACATTTGAATTTTTAAATATTATTTTAAGGGCTTAAAATCAAAATGTTAATTTTCCCTTCAATAACTAATTAAAGAGATAAGAAATTTTTGGAAAAAAGCAAAATCAAAATTTGAAAAACTGTCATGAAAAAATAGCTACCGTAAAATCTGGCGTACAACGCGCACCTATGATTTCAAGCTGCATTTTTTATTTTTAATTTTAGGTATATTCGCCGTAAAACGCACAGTCCCTTTTGTGCGAAGAAACCTGAAATGTACGTGCGCAATACTTTTATGTTTTGAAGTCTAATTCGAGATATTCTGCCGGACTTTTGAAAAAATGGAATACTTCTCTAAATATAGCTCTTTAAGAACATAAGGTATATGTGATTTCTTTCAAATAAATAGTATTCTGATCAATGTAGAAGTTTCATGCTCGTCTCTTTAATTACTTTTGAAACTATCATTTTGATACCTGGCGCTTAGCTCGTACCCGGAAATTTTGATTTTATTTTTGGTGTTACGCACTTACCGTTTGGAATTTAATCATAATTATATAATAATAAGAGTCTAAATAATGTGTAATAAATAAAACGTATTAAACAACAGTTTATTTTTTAGATTGTATCTTGAATTTAACGCCATGTGTGTGTTCAGTTTTCATAACACACAAAATAAAACCGCATACTGTGAAAAGTTTTATTTCGAATCTAGAAATGTTTTTATGTTCCAACTACAATTTCATTCTATGAATTTTTTATATGTAATAAAAATAATTTTTGATAGGCATAGTAAAATTATGTAACTAAAATATGAATTCAGTAGAACTTATAAAAGTTTTAAAATGAAGAAGCAAAGATTTAAAATAATTTTGTGGAAACATGTGCGTCGAATATGAAATTTTATAATAGAAACTTTGGAAGGTGTGACGTATTTAGTTTTTTCCTTCAATACCAGATGGCGACATGATAGTTGGCATCTAGGATTCTGTTCGGGCTACAGCGCAGTTTCACGGATTTGAAGTGTTTCCTTTGTTCCTAAAATTGCGTTTTTATGTTGTTTTTAAAAGAATTCATTTCTCCTCCAACGACTAATATCCTTCGCATATTTCTGATAAATATGTCGTTTTTTTTTTATTTTTTACGTTTCTTCGCGAAACGAAATTCTCCGAATGCCTTGAAATATTGAATTAAAACACAAAAGATTTATTATCGCTCAGCTTTCTAGTGTTCGAGAGGTATTAATGTTTCTTTTGAACACTTGAAGGTGCTGTTTATCGGCGTTACTTCACACTAAAATTCTGATATTTTCAAATTGTTCCTTCATAAAGTGTGGCTTTTATTTTAAACGAAAACAATTTAGACGCCCGATATGTTTAATTTTGTGTATTGTGGTTAAAAGAAAGAATACGGAATTATAAATAAAAATATGAAGACTTAAAATGTGTAACATATTCTGGAAGATTTATTAATCACTATAGAGTATTCAGAATTTTGTTTTTCTAAATGTATTACGGATAATAAGTTTTTCCTTAGCATCAAGTAGCCTCGGTGGCTTAATGGTTTGGATCATGAACTCACGACCTGCGTCGTGTCAAGAGCTCGAGCCCTTAAAGAGCAGCCGCGATGAGAGGTTGAGGCACATTACATTTGTCGAGGTTCGAAGTCCTCCCGTTGGTGTGATGGGGTGGTTAGGACAGAGAACTGCCAGTTCAGGGGACGTCCTCGTCTTCTGACCTAGGTTTGAAATCACAAGGTGTGTCGTCAATAGTCCTCATGTTCTCTTTGTAGTGAGACGTTAATGAATTCTCACTCACTCCCCTACCATATCTACTATGTTCCCACGCAACAGAGCTCACTCTTTCAAAAGAAATAGTGAAACATAAAAATTTTTCTAAGTTCGAGAGAGAGACGAATACAGTGCTACATTTTCAGTGATATCAGACGTCTGTAATACATACTTTTTTTTAAAAAAAGTACCCCAGAAAATACTTTTTTTCCGGTATGTATTTTGAGGCTATATTACTTTTAATTAAGTAACACTAAAAAATTCTTCGATCGTCATAGTATGTATAATATATGTTCCAGTAGACAAATTTATTAATCATTTGTAGCACTACGTTTTCGAGTGTTTTAAAGTAGCCGTAATAACATGTTGTTTGTAGAGATTCATGAGAAACAGTAGAGTAACGTACACCCCCCGATTCATGCCCGGGATTCTAGAAGGTCTTAATCCTGACTAGGGATTGCAATATCGTACCAAAAGTTCAATACCGGTATTCGGTAATTTTTAGATCTTAATACCGGGATACCGGTTTTCAGGTATCTGACTTCGTTCGGAACCGTGATTTTAAAAAAGCAGATAAATTAATAATTTTCATGATATTTAGTGCCACTTAGATTAGAATACATGTATAAAATTATTTTAAAGGCATTGTGACATTTTTTTTTTTATTTAAATACAATATTTCGGCAAAAAATTAACTTCGAATAACCTTTTTTCAAAATGTTCTCCTTTTGTGAAAAATGCTTCTATTATAATTATATTTTGCCTGTATATAGCTCAGACCTCTCTACAGAGGTTCAACTATGATTTTTAAAAAATTCACATTATTTTCAGAGTTACCACTAATTGAAATATATATAATTATCGGCGTTTTTTTCTTAAAATTTCTCCCTTCTGTTGTCATAAAACATAGATAAACCCACTTCTAAGTTATATATTTCAAAAATTCTAGTTGAGCCTCTGTACAGAGGTTTGAGCTACATACAGGCAAAATATTATTATAATAGAAGCATTTTTCACAAAAAGAGAATATTTTGAAAATGGTTGACTCTATGTTCATTTTTTGTCAAAATATTGTACTTAAATAATTTTTTATTGTAATACTATTCTTAAAACTATTTTATATACAGAAAAGAAGATATTAGAAATATATATTAGAAATTTTAGATAAAGCACGAAAACGCAGGTTAAAAGCGCACAAAAAATAGTTTGTAACTTATAAATTATAACAGTATATAAAGAACACACACAAAAAAAAAGTAAAGGAACATCTTATTTATTTAAATCACAAAAAAGTGTAAATATCGCTATTCAGTCTGTGATACTAGTACAAATTTTTGAAATGTGATCTTAAAAAACAATGCATCAATTGCACTGTCATTAAGCCTGGAACGTAATTTTGTTCAATATATAATATTTCATCCGAATTATCTTTTTTTCAAAATAATCTAAAATCCCTGATGGCTTCGGCTTAGAAAGTGTGCTAAAATTTGTATCTTCAACGCAATTATATTCTTTCCTCTTTAACAATTTTGTATCATGTTTCGTTTTTGTGTATGGAGTCCCGTTTGTACTTCCTCCATTCCTTTTTATTACACTAGAGCATTTTTTACATTGTTCCACTATATTCTTTTCATCATATAAATAATGAATCCAAACCGAAATATTATCAACTGATTTTTTATGTTCTTTAAAGTTATTCTCATTCATTATTAAGGGTTATTATTTATGAGTATATATAATTAATATAAAAAATATTTTGAACCTTAAAGTATGATATGCAAATACAGTGTGAATAACAAACTCACCAATTTAAAAATATCAAAATATTACGCACTTTCTTCATAATTACGACCTTGTTTTCACAGATATGAATATCAGTCTACGAATCCTGAGCGTGTGCAGTATCGCTCTGAGCTGTAACAGGATATTTTTTTCCCGCACCTTTGGATGATTCACATATTTTATCACTTCTCTTAACTGTACGATACAACTTTGTATTCGCAGTTTAATCAATTTCGCCCATTAGGGAGACACAAAAAAACGTATATTATTTTGCGATGTTGGTGATCCCTGAACATATAGTGAAGACAATTTTAAGAAAAAAAAATTTCTAGTTAAAACCGAAAAACCGGTATTTAAACTTGTGAATACCGGTATTTCAAAATTGTACAAATCTCTCAAAATACAGGTATTCGGTATAACGGTATACCGGTATTGCAATCCCTAATCCTGACTGATGCCAAGTTCGGCTTGGGGCCCAAAACCTGACTTTACAGGAGGGGCTTTAATATTCTCCGTTACGCCACAGATGAGAAACACAAGACAACGTGACTCTGCATTTTCGCACAAGGACTCCAGCAGATATTGACAAGTTCTCTCTTTAAGCACACATCTATTTCTTTTTCTTCTTTTTTTTTCCACTCTCGCATTGGGAAAGCGTTATGAACCGGGACAATGGTTTTTCCCGTTGTTATATATATACTTGCTTCGTTATCAAATTGAAAGGTATTTCTCAACCGGAACTATCGAAAAGGTAGTAAATACTCTTTTTGGAACATTTTTTCCTTCCCGGATATGTTGGATTACTATTAAAAAAATACTTCCGAAGAAGTGCGAGGATTACATGTCGACCTCTCTGCTATTATTGTCTCTGTCATAGTTAAAGAAAGCACGTTTTCTGTAAATGAGCTCGAAACATTCGATAATGTTATGGAGTTAGTTATAAAGGATGAAAAAATGAAAATAAACGAAAAAAACATTTGATATTTTCAAATATCACAATCCAGTAAATTATATTTATCTATAATTAGAGCAATTGACTTCTCTGTCAGAGAGCAATCAAGACAGGGGCGTAGCTACCGTCTATCAGCTGTATCAATGATACGGAAACCCCAAGCTACAGGGGTCCTAATATTGACAAGTCCCCCACTAACATGGCTCCCATGTTAAGGTATCCGACTAGGTTGAAAAAGTCCTTTTTAGGTGTTAGATGTTTGGTGTTGTTTGGGTCATTAGGGAAAGAAAAAATCAATTTTTGAGAAAGGACTAATACATAAAACTACAGAGTTTTTAAGTTCTTTTTGTAGCAGTTACTTTATCCAACTAATAAAAATATTTTTTTAATTCGTTTTTTGAAGAATGAACTTTTCATGATAATTTGTGCACGAAAAACGGGATATCTTTTAAACAGTCCAATCAAATGCTATGAAACTTATAATACACTGTGCTGGCCACCGTAAATGCAACACCCAGAAGGAAGCAGGCAAATAACATGAAATTTACAACATGCATTAGCGGAGGTGAGATATGCAAATGATTAGAATTTTAGCGCAGACACACATCACGCGCGCCTGTGGCGCCACCTCAAAGCGCTGTTTAAGGCTTGGAGATTTCGACGATTTCAAGTTCGGCAATTGTGTTTTTCTTATGGTTTTTTTCAAAAAACGATCAGTTATGTCTCGTAGAAAACACCGATCAGCTTTTGATCAAGTATCCGACAGAGGAAGGATAGTGGCCTACCGAGATTGTGGATTAACTTTCAGGGAAATCGGTAGTCGTGTTGGACGAAACCAAACAACTGTAATGCGGATATGCGACCGTTGGATGCAGGAGGGTACGACGGACCAACGTGGTCGATCGCATCCATCTCAATGCACCATTTCAGGGGAGGACAGGCAAATTGTGCGCATGGCAGTGACAGATCGCTCAGTCACATCACGAACCACAGCACATTCATTAAATCTGTAACGCATCATTCAGTAACTGAGCGTACCATTCGACCCCATTTATAGCAGAGTGGTCTGTCCGCAAGACGTCCATTGCTTAGTATACATTTGACGCAGAACCACAGACGTCTCCGCCGCCAATGGCACGATGAAAGAAGGATGTGGGCGGCAGAATGGAATGAAGTTGTCTTTACTGACAGTCACGCATTTGTCTGCAACACCACGATGTTCGGATTCGAGTCTGGAGACACTGTGGAGAGAGGATGCTGAACAGCTACGTTATGCACCGCTACACTGGTCCTGCACTGGGTATTATGGTATGAGGCTGTATTAGATATAGCTCTCGCAGTCCTCTAGTACGCATTACCGGTACTTTAAATAGCCAGCGCTACATCTCCGAGGTGTTGGAGCCAGTTGTCCTTCCTTACCTTCAGGTCTTGGCTACAGCCATATTTCAACAGTATAATGCGCGACCTCAAGTGGCACGCATTGTCCAAAGGTTCCTCGTCAATCACGAGATTGAATTGCTTCCTGGCCGGCTCGCTCTCCGTATCTTTCGCCGATAGAATACATGTGATCGATGGTTGCTCAACGATTGATCCAGATTACACCACCAGTTGCCACACCAGATCAACTTTGGCAACGTGTGGAAGTTGCTTGGTCTGCTGTACCCCAAGAACACATCCAAAGTCTCTTTGTATCAATGCCGAAGCGTGTGTCAGCAGTGATCGACACCTGAGTTGGCACCCCCTCTCCTAACTACCACACCACACCAACGGGCGGACGTTTCAACTCTCGACAGATTTAACGTGCATCGCTGCCCTACACGGCGGGTCTTTAGTGGTACTGGGCTCGAACTCGTGACATGCCTGTCATGATTCGATACTTTGACCACTGGGCTACCGCAAACCATCATCTTCGGGAGAAAGTTTTCAATGGAACAACAGTTAAAAAGAAATAAATTTACCCCAAGAGGATTAGTTACAGGTTCGCGGATAGACCCGTTACAAGTATTACTTTAGGTATTTTAACTTACTGCACATTGTTCCAACTCTTGCTGAAAAATTCATTTAAGTGTTTTTTAGCATATACACCCAAAAATTCTTCTCCCGTTTCTATTCTTTTAAATGAATTCGCATTGTTATCATTTTGAACTATGAGACACATTTCTATTACTTACACAATGAGCAATTGAAAGAAAAAATAATTAAGCTTTGATTGAAATTTGTACTTCATTAATTTAATTCTTGGTTCTCCATATGATTGACAGCAATTCGAATGCCGAAATACTCAAGACATAGACAAACATTTTTACTTCTTCTCTGCTTGTTAGTTCTTTAAAATTTATTTCGCCCTTTCAATTCGGTTTCGAATCTTTTCCAAGCAAAATTTTACTCTCGGATTTATTTGCAAAAACAATACTATTTGTGGCATATTTTTATCTCTATCAAGGTAAGGGAGAAAATGAATTTGCCTCCAACTTTTTATAATTTTTTTAAGTCTTAGTAATATTTTACAAACTTTTTTTTTATAAAAAAAACCCATCCACTATGTGTATTTTTTGATGAAAATTAAATTCATGTAAAGGCTTTGTTTTTTAAACACGATACCAGCATGAGATACCTCCGTGTCAAAAAACAGAGAACGTTTCTCTTCCTTTTAAACCTTGAAAATGGTTTTGGGTAGAATTCGCTCCATTTGAATCTGTAACTATTTCTCATCTAATTTTACTAACATTGAAAAACTTTGCTTTTCAACCAAACTTTTTAATATTTTTTCCTAATTTGAAATGTACAAAAAAAAAGTCAACATTAAAGCATTATTTTAATTTTCGTGATCGCAGGAGGGAGAGTATCTACCTCAATCCTTCAGCCCCATTTGAAAAAAAGAAGAAAGTTTATTTTATAAAAGAAAAGTTATGCAGCGGGTTTCTCGCTCGGAATTTTTTCTTCTTGAGGACTGCTGGGCTTGAACATTTGGAACTGTAAGGGTTGAATGCATTTGGGAAAAATAGCAGCCCATTTCTCATCCTGGTTTTTAATATATATTTTATATTCATTTTTTATACTTTGCGAGCCACTGTAAATGTAACACCCTGAAGGAAGCATGCAAATAACAAGAAATTTACAACATGCATTAGCGGAGGTGAGATGCAAAGGATTAGCATTTCAGCGCAGACACACATCACGCGCGTGTGTTTTTCTTGTGGTTTTTTCAAAAAACGATCAGTTATGTCTCGTAGAAAACAGCGATCAACTTTTGATCAGGTATCTGAATTTGACACAGGAAGGATAGTGGCCTACCGAGATTGTGGATTATCTTTCATGGAAATCGGTAGTCGTGTTGGACGAAACCAAACAACTGTAATGCGGATATGCGACCGTTGGATGCAGGAGGGTACGACGGACCGTCGTGGTCGATCGTATTCACCTCAGTGCACCACTTGACGTGAGGACAGGAAAATTGTGCGCATGGCAGTGACGGATCACTCAGTCACATCACGAACAATAGCACAGCACATTGAGTCTGTAACGCATCATTCAGTGTCTGCGCGTACCATTCGACGCCGTTTACTGCAAAGTGGTCTGTCCGCAAGACGCCCATTGCTTGGTCTACCCTTGACGCAGAACCACAGACGTCTCCGCAGCCAATGGTGCGATGAAAGAAGGATGTGGGCGGCAGAATGGAATGAAGTTGTTTTACTGACGAGTCACGCATCTGTCTGCAACACCACGATGGTCGGATTCGAGTCTGGAGACACCGTGGAGAGAGGATGCTGAACAGCTGCGTTATACACCGCCACACTGGTCATGCATCGGGTATTATGGTATGGGGCGATATTGGATATCACTCTCGCAGTCCTCTAGTACGCATTGCCGGTACTTTAAATAGCCAGCGCTACATCTCCGAGGCGTTAGAGCCAGTTGTCCTTTCTTACCTTCAGGGCTTGGCCACAGCCATATTTCAACAGGATAATGCGCGACCACACGTGGCACGCATTGTCCAAAGGTTCTTCGTCAATCACCAGATTGAATTGCTTCCTAGCCAGCTCGCTCTCCGGATCTTTCGCCGATAGAAAACATGTGGTCCATGGTTGCTCAACGATTGACCCAGATTACACCCCAGCTGCCACACCAGATCAACTTTGGCAACGTGTGGAAGCTGCTTGGTCTGCTGTACCCCAAGAACACATCCAAAGTCTCTTTGAATCAATCCCGAGACGTGTGGCAGCGGTGATCTCCAACAATGGCGGCTACTCTGGCTACTGATTCTGGCAGGAACCACACTTCACAGAAGTCTATAAATTTAATCATTTGATACTTGGTCAAAACATGTTATCTACAAAATACATTTTGTTGTGCTATCTCTTGTCTTTCTTGGTGTTACATTTACGGTGGCCAGCAGTGTAATTATTAATTTTTATTGGAATTACATTCAACTCATTTGCATTTTCTTAACCGCTATTTTGTTTTTCCATTTCTGCTGAAGAATTTGACGTTTTCTTAGCTGCTGGTGACAAGCTCTTTTCAGGAATTCCTAGAATTATTCATTCAATTCAATTTTGAACCGCATGGTCGTAGTAGAATAAATGGTTTCATGAAAAAAGGAAGAGGAAGAGAGCTTTTAATAACTTTGTATGAGAGAGAGATGGACGACTTTCTAAAAGATTCAAAATCCGTAGAAGCGATTATTAAAATGTTATTTATGTGTTTTTTCTTGGCAATAGTATCGCAGTTCTAAAAGTGACGTCTGTCACATTCTGATTCACGCGTGCCCATTATAAACCGAATTACTAATTTAACATAATTATATACCGTTATCCCCCTCCACATTGTTTAAACTGAATTACTTTTAGTTGATTCGATGTATTTTAATCCAGGTCGAGAGATCTTTGTATTAACCCTAAGAAGGTTTCTGCAGTAAATGTTATGCTTTGTTCGATCTGTGAAAATATAATCACATTTAATTAAATATTTCCGGTCAAGAAAATTCAAATAAATTTTCAGTGAGGGACGGCTTTTCAAAAAATAATTCGCACCTTGTTTTAATCTGGATCATTTTCCTAAACGCAAGACTTAAGCGTATTACTTGACCTTTCTTGTATCACCCCTACAAAATAACTTAAGTTTACAAATAATTATCAGAAGAGCAGCACACAAGAGCCCTCTTCGCCCGCTCAACCAGGTATTTATCTTAACGTCAGAGAATAAACTTATAAGCTAAACTAGCCCCTTTTGCTTAGACAAGTCGCATTTATAGTTGAAAATTGGCTGTTGAATTTTCTTTTATTTATATATTTCAAAAAAATTAATATGGGTTGGAAATGACTTTTCTTTCATTATATATTCGAGAGCCTAGGGTTTGAACACGCTTATTTGTTTTAGTAAAATGTAATCAAAAAGAAAAGGCAAAGTTGTCTGTTAACTTTTCCACTGTTTATGAAAGTTTTCGTGACTATTTAAACTCCTTTTAATTTTTAAAATATTTAATTAAAAAAAGCATCTGCCTTGTACATATTCTGAAGAAAATTACATAGATGTAAATGTTAAATAGCCCAGTGGCTGAGTGGTTAGTGCATCGCGTTTCCACACCACAGGTCCAAATTCCGGGCTGGGCAAGGTTAACTCGGCCTTTCATCCCTTCAGTGGGTCAATAAATGAGTTCCAAGGTTTCTTGGGAACTTAAGACTGGAGGTTTCACGTCAGACTGACCGGAACATCTGCTCATGCACCTCAGGACCCAAAGTCACGTAACTGAGTTGGACACAGGAGGCCTTGATCCTCATGGGCTGTGGCGTCGCTGAGTTCAGTTAAATGCGTTTTAAAGGAGACATTTTATATGTTCGCCTTTAACCCTAACAGCAAGCCATAACGCCTTTTTACACCCTTTAACCTTCAACATGTTTTGGGTGCAAATGTTTCGAATTGAATTTCATCTGCATAGAAAAAATTTGCCTTTTCTCACATTTTTTCGTAGTTTGAAGCCAACACAACAGTTTTAAAATCTGCGTTCAAGTGTTACCTTAGTTTTCTCTATAATTAATAACATTTAAAAGTTATTTTTAATTTAAATAAAACTAAATAGACTTTCAAATTGTCCTGGAACAATTTTCTTTTCTTAGATCGTTCATTTGGCAACAGTGAGTGAGTGGGCACTAAGTGTTAAATGGGGAAATCTCGCTAAAAATTCAGTATCAACAGCAATTGGCATTTTAGAAAATTTTTTAAAATTATTAATCACACATTTCAATGCAGCATTTAAAATACTTTTACAACATTTTACCTTTTTACATGTAACTGTGCATGACATTTTATTTTAGGATTATCGAATATATTTCATTACACATTTATCCCCGCCCTCACCACAGTTTCACATTTTGCACAAAGATGAGAAAAAACTTATTTTAGCTACAACTGTCCAAAAATATATTTAACAACGTGTATACGTTTTTAAAATTATTTAATAGAATTTCCTGACTTCTGAAATTAAGTTTTCTTCTCAATAAAACTGAAAACTAAACTAAACCAACTAATTACTTATTTTCTTAAGAAGCAATGATACTTAAGCGTTATTGCTTCTTTCAACTTTTACAATTAAAGTGAGTATAACAACGGAAATGTTTATTTATATAAAACTTGTCGAAATTTTATTGGTTTATTCAATTGTTTTGTCATATATGTGACTTGAAAATTAAAATAAAATTACTGATGATACTAAAAACTTATTCAAATATTTTAACGCAATTCATTATAACTTCGCATTTATAAGTTTTAATAGTTGTATCACAGTTTTAGATCATTGTTTTTAATTTCAAAAATATAACATTAGAGTGCTTAAAAATATTTAGAACTACTTTTTATAGATACTAATTTAATTTCAATCAGAAAAAAGTATCCAATTCAGAAGAATATTATCTACGCCTTAGATAATGTTCTGTGGTTCTGAAATAAAATGAAACCTTTATTGTGATGTCTTAGAGATTTTTACTTTATAAAACTTTACAGAAAAACAATTTAATAAACAATTACAAATAAATAAATAAAAAATTCATCAGTAAAATTAATAGAGCATTTCTCAAATATATAATAAGATATTCACAAAAATACAGAAAGGACATAAATAAATACAAACGTACACATTGAAAATGATTTTAGCACAAGACAAAAAAGTTGAAGGAAGGGGAGCTTCAAAATGATAATTCTTTGAATTACCACATTTCTAATGTGAAAACACAGCATAAATGCATATTTTGAGACGCTTAAAATTTTATTTTATCTACTCTTAAGGAATAAGAGAGGCCCTACAAACGACTTAAAAATCAACATTTATCCTTATCACTCGTATTCCTCATTGTAGAAGAAACAAAGCAATTTTTTCTGAAGTAAACACGTATGCACCTGCCCAAAATAACAACATAATTTAAAAAAAAGAACGATTTTTGACTCACACCAATATTTTAATAAGTGGACTGTAATAGTGATGAAGTGATTTGTACTATATTTCCAAAGAATATAAAAACTATTATAACTGTGTGTGTGCGAGAATTAATCGTCATATTTTTGTATGTATATCTTGGTTCACATGTGTATCGCTATGTAATTTTCTCAGCATATTTGCTAAACAGTGTTAGCACACACACAGTTAAGAACATCTGCTTCTCCCTAAAGATCTCGATTGATTGATTAACTATCGGTAAAATAATTATTTCTTTTTTATGAGTGAGTGAATATTAACTGCGCACTATTTATTTCTCTTTCATTGAGGATGGATGTACATCCTGGAGAAATCACCTTCTTTCGGTATCCCGTGGCAACAATAACTTTTTATTTCTGAAAACACTCCGGAGAAATCAAATCAATAACGGTTTTCTGAAACAAACAGCCACACAAAGTAATATAGGCCAGATGTTCTTGATGGAACGTGATGCTCATTGTGTGTACGGCGCTTTTAGATTGGATGATGAATCACACATTCTAATATCTTCAAAATATCTCAGTAGAGCTATGAGATTCATTGCATGGTTGAAATATGATTTACATTTCAATCTATTGCTTGATAGTTTGAAGGGTGAGAAATATGTTGCTGGTGATGTATGCTATTCAGGTAATTATTTCCTTTTGCGTATTATCGTCTTTTTTGAAATGGTAAAACTGTGTTAGGACAGCATTTCTCAAACTGTGCGGTGGGGGCAGAATAACCTTACACGGGCGCGCGAGCACATCGAAAATTTGAAAACAAAATCAATTTACTCAAAGGAAACAAAATAAAATACATTGGGACATAATAAAAAATTATATACATGTTCCCACTGATATAAGATATTTATTAATATATCAGTACGGCAAAAATAAAAACAAATTTAATAATTACTAGTGTATCCTATGCAAAACTATATACAAAATAAAATACTTATCTTGATAATTTGTGCAATTTATATATATATATGTATAATTAGGTAGTATTGTAGCTTTAGTGTTGAAGTACATTTTATTATTGCATTCAATACAGGGTTGTTGTGTGATGGATGGGGAGTGGATGAAACTTACGACTGAAAACTGAGACACAAATTCTGAAAGTTTGAGAAGCACTGTATTAGGGCACAAGTCTATTAAAGATGCTTTTTTCATATGGAAAATGAAATTTTTTACTTTCAATTGTGAAATTTTATCGATTATGTAACATTAACAATTTTTTTTTTAAAAAAAGAACGATAATTATAAGTTTGGATATAGGCATGTAAAACTATCACCGGCAGCAAGTACTTGAGCACTGTTGTACGAATATTCACTGTGGATATCGTGGTAAAAATGCAACTGGCTTATAAAAAAATGCATGAAACACACATTTTTTACATCAGAAGAAATGAAATTCGTTTGAGAATATCTTGTTGCATACATTTTTGAGAAGCCTAAATATTTTTGAACTGTTCCTTTTAATGAATCCGACTTAGATAGGTGTCGCATGTCACACGTTCTGCGAGAGATAAATTGTATCGTTGGTGATGGTGCACATTTTGTATTTTCTATTTCTTCAGTTTTACTTGCTTGCCAAAATAGTGATAAGGATTTTCCACACACATAGTGATATCCGTTGGCACTTACTATTTGCTTTTGATGTTACTACATGGCAAAGCATTTTTTTTCAAAGTAAGCAATGATCTCAATGAAGTTCTTTCGCTCCGATGATTAAGCAAGATCGTTGAGCTAATTTCACGATAGTGTGGTAAAACCATTGAACTAAACAATATTTACCTATATTTAATATTGTATTATCTTTTATCTCAAGTACCTGAATGAATACTTCAATTTGGTTTTGAGTCATTAAAAAAACAGTGTTTTCAACTTTATCTAACTGTGCTGAAAAATGTGAAAGTAATCATGCATTTTGAGGATTTAAGGAAGGATATAATTATTGCAGAGGCCGGTTGGGTGGCGTGGTTATTTTGTCGCTGGCCTTCTGCACCCAAGGTTGCGGGTTCGACCCCGGACCAAGTCGGTGGATTTTCATGATGCAGAAAATCGACAGCGTCGTATGATTATACGGCAAGTAAAAGATCCCTAGAGTGTCTGTTTCGCTTGGATGCTGTCTGCAAAATTAAAATCCGCTTTCAGGTTCGCATCGTCAGAGCTCAGGTGCCTCCTACAGGGGAGAAACTGAGCGTCAAAATCATCTGCGGCGATTGGTGGTGCCGCGCACAAAAGAAATACCAGCTTCCGGCATTAAAGTCTCTTGTTTCAGAGGTGAAGTCTGTTTTCCTATTAAAATTGATGTTTTTTTTTCTTGTTTCAGTTGAATAATCTTACAGAGGGAGTGCGTTATAGCTATTAAATTTAGAAATGGCGGGGTATCCAAGATATACTGATGTGTAAGTATAATTGAAAAAAACCCATCGTCATCAGAAATCAACTAAATATTGCTGCGATAACTGTTATAGTGAATTAAACATGCTGATGGCTTGGAAATATCTTGCTACATGCATTTTTAGAGAATCTAAATTTTATGCTGACTTTTTTTGCTGTCCCTTTTAGTGATAACTGCATACGCTGTCTATAACTCTGTTAATATGGTTTTGAAGTATTTCCTATTCACTAATTTTCGTTTGAAGAATAAATCAAAATAATATTATTGTAAAATATCGATTTCTTCCGAATATTCATAAGGTGAAATTCCTATTCTTATCTCTTAGAAGAGTTCTAAATTTTGAGGCTATAATAATCAATCGAAAATTTAATTATTTCTACATCTAATTAAATTTATTTTAATATCTATTTTGGAAATCTGTTGAAAATTTCCTTTATAATCACAAAATCCATCAAAAATAATTGGAAATTTTGCAGTGAGTAGTACGAGTATAACTATATTAAGAAATGAAACATTAAAATATAGACAAAATTAATTAAAAAATATATGAAAATAATTAAGATGAGAGGTGATAAATTAATTTAATAAAGAATTTTTTGTGAAAAGTTGTTTGTTCAATCAATTAATGTTTTAAAATATTTTACCTGAATTTTCTAGAATTTGATTATTTAAATTTATGTCCCAATATAAAACGTTAAAGAGAACAATAAAATGCTTTTTTTTAAACAAATTTTTTTTGAACGTGCGTAATCTTTTTTTGACATCCGGTAAGAAACGCAATTTTTGTTTTGCCGAATACACCTACAGTTGCTTGAACACAAATTCATCATCGTTCCTGCAGACGTATCTATCGTTGTCCGTGCTGTGTCTGCAATCGACTCTTGTTTTTACCTTCACAACTTTCACATTCTACCGGAAGAGTTAGGTGCCTCGGAGCACGTGAATCGTGACGTCAACCCGATTGGGAAATGCGCGTCCGAGAGAGAGCAAGGCCGACGCTCTGTCAGCTGACGCTTTCTCTTAATCGCGGTGACGCGTGTTGAGTATCCGGAGAAATACGGATTGCGCTTTCGTCTGTGAAGGGAATAAGTTCGATGTCAACAAAGTAGGGGTGAGATCCAACGATTGTGGAAATTAAAAAAAAACAAGTTTTAAATGAGAAATATGGAAGTATGATTTAAATGATACAGATTTCGATTGAAACATTTAGGATTCCGTTAACGGTTTGTCTTTGTAATTCTACCCTTTTTTGGGGGCAAATATTTATCTCATTGAAAAGTTATGTGTGTGTTTTTTCCACGTGAGATATATTCTAGCGCTTTTTCGATTTGTGCATGTATTTAATGTTCATTAACATGTCTGATACTAACTATTATTGTAAGTGACTCAGAAAAAAGTGAGAAATTACTTTCTCGAAGATTGAATGAAAACATCAAAGTGTTTCTCGTGCGAATGTTATGGGAGTTTGACAACTTAAGTGTTCGGTCTTTTTGTGTATCTTACTCCAAACTCTTATTTTCTCTATACATAGAAACTAATGAAGAATAACTGAGAAGACTTGTGACGGTGGAAGACTCTTCAATTAAGAATTTGGATATTTCGCAAAAATTTTATCGGAAGAAATCTTGGTTTTTTTTATAGTTCTGTTAAATATAATGTTTTATAAAGATAATTTCAGTTTTAAAAGCTGGATGTCAGTGTGAATTTAGTAGGATAATTTAATCTTGTCCAACTCCTATGCACTGATAAGATCCTATATATGCGAAAATTTCCACACCAGTTAAAATTATCAGCTACTAACACAATTTGCACATTCCAATGGATATATTTATATATAAAAGTCTGTTTATTCTGCTGTTTATTCCCTCGAGTAAAAAGTCTACATGACGATCTATCAAAGGGTAGATGAACAATATTCCATTATGCCTCACGACAGACGCTATCTTTGGACAGACCGCAGGAGGCATCAGGAAGACCGTTCGTTAACTGCTGGATATAATATCAGGATTTGTGATATTGATTGCCATCCTGCTGTGCCAGTCATCGAAGGGCGAGTCCGAGCAGTCTTTTCCAAAAGCGAAGTGCGAGGCCCTCTTGCCCGGCTGCAAATGCGACGATTACGAAGTCGTGACCGGATTGTACTGCACGAACGTCAGCGACTTCGGGGCCTTCACGCGGATCCTGGAGGACGGATCGCTGTTTGAGGCGAACACCACCTACGAAGTCACTCTGCTGGGCAACAGGGTCCTGCCTCGGGAGTTTCTGAAGGGGCTCATTGTGTTTCGTCTCTACGTAGACAATCCTGGGACGGAGAGCCTGGAGGAAGGGGCCTTTGATGGGGTCATCAGGCTGAGGAGGCTCCACGTCAGGTTGAGTTCCATAAAGGTGAGCTTTTATTTTTTGAGTAATAGTTTCGAAACAAAATCGATGGCATGTATGTGTTGATCGTACATGTGAAATTTTCACTTTTTGGCATCAGAGGGAAAAATGAAGCTAAAATTTATAGTTCTAGCTGTGTACATAATTTAAAAAAAAAATCAATATATTAGTGATTGAATGTTATTGTATTTGTGTTTAATGACTTCTTTTCACACTGAAAGAAAATTTTGAATCATGTTACGTCCTTTTTATGAGTCATTGGGAAAGTTGAAAATTATTATAAAATTTAGGATGTTTTAGTTTATGGGGAGATGCAAGTAACACTTTTCAATTTGTATGATGTATGAGAAATGCCAGCAACGATTAAAGAAATATTTCTAACTACGTAATTTAAGAAGAGTACAATAATTGATGCTTTTCTATCCGCAACAGTTATTGACAATTTTTTTTTCCTTACAAAATAACTACATTTAAAAAGACTCGATTATCAGTGTGTAACTCACATCAAGCAATTAATTTAAAAACATTATTGAAAAACCATAATAAAAGAAATGTGTGATTAAAGTTTTTGCATTTTAACTTCTTTTAAACCATTCGAAATGTAAACAAACTTCATCAAAGGAAATTGCTGAAGTATTGGAAGAAATAAATTTATATACCTAGTTACTCACGACACATCAAGCTATCCCTTTTTAAAAGATGTAGAGCTACAAATGCTTCAAACATTTAACTTTTTAAAATGTTACAAAAAATTTCCACTTTTTATTTTAAATTTTATTGCTTGATTTAATTAATTAATTAATTAATTAAGATTAAATTCTTTAAAATAAGCCATTTTGTAAAATAAAAAAAAAGAAAGAAAAAAATTAATTGTTAATGATAGAACTGTAGGAAGTATTGTACCCCGTTTTGGAACCTTAACTAAATGGGTCATCTTTTGAAATAACTAGCTCATAGTAGCATCAGGGGCGTAGCTACCTCCGTATCAATGATACAGGGCCCCAACATGCATAATCAAAAGATCGCAAAGTGTTAAGGAGTCCTCAAAAAGAGCCTAAAAGGAATTATGATACAGCGCCCCCTTTAATAATAGCTATGCCAGTGTATATTTAATATATGTAATATTTGTCTTTTGAAGAGTTAAAGTTAAGTGATGTGTTATTTTCTGCTGTGTGACTCCGATTTAAAAAACTACGCTAATTTTGACTGAACTAGAAAACTTCTTTGGTTCTACTTGTGACTGTGATTAATAATGGCACATCTATGTAAGACCAGGCGAGTGAAAGAATTACTGCAAAATTATGAAATGTGGGGTCAAAAATATGCCAGGCATCCTTTAACTAAGTGATAGGAATTTTACCCAGAACAGATTTGACCCTACCTTTCACCCCATGCCCGTTTGGCGTTGAGTTTAAGACATTAGGGCCATACAGCGAGCCTGAAACGCGTTAAATCAATTGTGGCTTAAAATCCTTCTGTTAATATGGTGTTGAGGGAGAGTGGGGTAAAATAGCTCTGGTGTCATCTTTTTTATTTCATCGTGATTCAAAATTAAGAGGTCCGTTGCCAATAACCCTCATGTTGATTCAAAATGCAACGTTAAGTAACACTCACTTCACGGAGATAAGAAACATAAAGGGCTGTGTGTGAAAAAACTGATAGAAGTCTCTTAAAATAGACTCGACGTTGTGGAATGTGATGGGTTTTCAGTCAACAGCGGTCATTCTGAGAGCTTATACAGTGAAAATCGCTTAACATGAAACTGAGGGGGACTGAAATATTTTTTCGTGTTAAAGAATATATATATTGCAACTTTCTTTAATATATATATTCAACAAAATTGTTTATTAGAGTACATTTTATTCATGTATAAATGCATGTATTTAAAAAAATCAATGGAATACAAATATTTACGAGAACTTCATGAAATTTAATGTAAAATTTCCATTTTGTAAGAAACAAAACATTTTAATTAAGTTTTAGAAAAATAATCTGGTGTTTTTGTCACCATTGGAATGTGCTTCTAAATAACTGCGCATACTTTTGGGGGCTGTCCACACATTATCATGATTTATTGCAACGAATTCTTCCGATGTTACAAAAGGACAGTCCGAAAACACAGAAACTTTCTCAAACATTTCATTAAGTGTCGGCACAGTTTCAATATCCTCCTTCTCCCAGAAGAGAAATCTTTTCGTGTTAAACGATTTTCGTTTCGTGTTAAGAAAGGGGAGAGGAATGCATGTAACAACATTGTCGGGATTGTTGTATTAGTGCGTGAGTACCGATATTCCGTTTTCGTTTTTAACGAATTTCATTGTATATTACAAGGCATGGGGAGGGATTGTGTAGCCTCCATGAGGTATTTGTGTGGACTTTTTTCGAAGGTATATCTTGTATTAATTGATAGATAATAATTTGAAAACCTTTGAAAGTGTATTAAAAATATTAAAGATAATTCATAGAATTATTTATAAATAAAAATGCAAGCTTCAATGATTTCTGGTGGTCATAAGAAATTATGTGTTCCCCGATCTTTGCACAAAATCCATTTTCTTAGTGTTGAAACAAAATGGTGACTTTTCGTGAGTCAAATTTTTCTCGTGTGATGGTTGTCTTACAGTTTTTGTACTTAATCTGTGGAGTATTTTTTTTCGGCCTCCTTTTTTATTGCTTTATTAAAATATAGCCTAAAATTATAAAATTTTCCCAACTCTTGTTATAGAAGATAGTTGGTTTTGCTGATTAACAGGCAAATTATTGAGTTGAATGTTTACAACATACGAGATTCCATTATATTTCATCAGAAAAATAAGAATTGTATAAATGGTTACCAATTGATGCAATAGTTTTAATAATAAACCATAGAGGTTTTTTTGTACGAAAATTGGTTTAATATTATTATAAAATTTATTTACATCATTTTACATTATACTCCCTTTACACTAGGAAGAATTTTTTAATGCACCGAAAGTTGCTAATTGATTTGCATAAATGAAAACCAGAAAAAGTTGCCACAACAATTTCCCAAATAAAGATTTTCACTGATCAAATCCATTCTATCTTTATTTTTTTTTTAAAAAAAATATGTTTTTTGTGAAGCCACTTTAACAAAATCTCCTTTTACATTGGCGTGGTGTAAAAGTTTAGACAATAAGATGCCAGCTCAGACGTCGTCCTCGTCACTAAAACTGACGAGGTCCATCGTCGCTGACAGCCATCGTATTTCTTTACACTGTGATATTAACAGACGATCAATCGGAAACTTCGTTGGTAATCAACTGGAAGAAACCCTTTTAGATTTTAAGCAAAATACGATTGAACTATAAAATAAGGCTTGAACACATGTTTAGATGCACTTGGTTGCAATTTCTTGTTTGTAGGTTTTTTTTGATTATTGAATGCGACTGAAAAAATGTTTCCTCTGTTCAATAGCTACTTCATTTTGAAAACAAACTACACGCGAGCTACGTTTGTCATTCGGGATTATTGAGCCACCCCAAGGTCTTCTTGTTGAAGCACCCATGCCTTGAACTCAGCAAGAATTTAACCTTCTTGTACAAAGCGGAGAAAAATTTGAAACTATTTCATAAAAGACATTAAGGGAGGAAATTCATTCAAAACTAGTGATTTTTCAATGTTTTAACTAAATTAAAAATTAAATGCAAATCCTTATAGTAGGAAATTTTTAGAATGGTTCAGTACCACTATCCGACATTATGAAAATGTGGAATTTTTGAAGTGATAACTTCTTTAGGGGCGTTTTTCTGGAGAGTGAGCTTGAATGATGCGTTTTTAAAAGCCAAGCATTGTTACGCTCGGGTTTGTAATGCTCATAACAATGGTAACAATATTACTCGGGTTTAATGTGTCATGTATCAGAGAAATTTGTACAATGGAATGTAGAGCAGAAAATGAACAAATAATTCTAATGGTTACTATGTGTATTTCACTAAATCAAAGTGTAGAGAAAATTATCGAATTCCTTAACAAAAATTGAATTGCCTACACTGTGGGAAGCCGGATCAACTCTTCTGAAGAAATTGCCTATTATTTTAAGTGGGTATTTTAATGTAGATTTTTCAAAAGACAAATCAAAGCCTTTAGTAGATTTTTAAAATCAAAATTCAATTTAATAACGTCAGATGGTCCAAATGAAAGCGCGACAAAGTACGGAACAACGCTTATTGGAGTTTTTTTAGATATTTAAATGATTTTGAATCTAAAGTATTTATGACCTGTTTCATACCAAAAAACCTATTGTTTCTTTCTTGGGGAATTAAACCCACAAATATGATTGTGTATTTCGCAAAAAATATTACTTTATGAGTACAGACATGTGAATAAATAATTTTATAGGACAATACTAATATCCCCTTGTTTTTTATTCATAACTAATCCCTGACACAACATAACAAAATTTGAAGTTATCATTTCTATCGTGTTCAGGGGCCAATTTTTTTTTAAGGCAGTTTTTTTAGGGATACATTAATACAAGGGTTTTCAACCCAAATGACCTTGCGGGCCTCTTCGGAAAAAAATTATAATCTCGCGGGTCGCACATAAAAATATGTACCTTTATATCAGATTTGGAAACAAAAACAAAAAAAAAAACATTTATTGGAGTGAAAATTCAAAACAGAATGAATTATTATTATTGTTTTCATTATTTTTCATGAATACAGACATAGATAATATAATAATGTTTATACTCTCTATATAATAATGCAATGATCAAATAATGTTTAAAATATTACAATTGCCATTTTCTTGAAAATTACGGTGTGTTCCTATTGAATTGATCTTTCGTTACTCATTGTTGAAATTTGATAGTGCTGTCATTCGCGCGCGAAAACGATTAAGCACACATACACATTGTCCTTTTATCTTAACCTTCCTGAATATTTTTTTTAAACTTTAAAAATTTTGACTGCCTCTTGCTTTTTGGGCACTCCAAATAGAAAAGGATAAGAAACGAAAGTCGCCCACACAAAAAATCATGTATCATCCATAGTAAAGGATATGCATAATGCATTTCGAAATTTATTAAAAAAAAGTAGTTTACTATAGTAAAATCAAATGTAAATGTTTGATAAAATATAAATTTATTTTAATCTAAAGGACATTTCTATTATCAAAAAAGATTTTTTTTTAAAAAACAAAAAAAAAGTAAAAAAAATACATTGTAGATTTATATATATATATATAAATTTCCCTTCAAATAAATTTCAAAATGAAAAAACTTTAAAAATATATGATATTTAAAATTTTTTTAAATGAGTCGGCGGGCCACGTGTTGGACACCCCTGCATTAATATATAAAGACGGTAGATATTTATGTTTCTTTTCTGTTAGTGTCTCATAAATAACGATTAAAATAAAAAAAACTTTTATTTCTTCTCCTTATTACAAAGTATTTTACAAGATTTGGTTTGAATGATTCATGCGAGTACAAAAAGTCGACACCAGAGTCTCTATTCTCTCTCTCGTCGCTTCACGTGATGACTTTAAAAATTTAAGGCGTTGAACTGTAATAAAGACATGACCTCACCTCTAATTAAAAAATAGTAAAAATAAAGAATTTTGTTTTATTTTTTGTTGTGAAAACTTAACATTGAGTTTTTTGCTGTATTCTATACATTGTGTGAATTTATTTAACATTTGATTAATATATTTTATTTAATATATTTTTTATCGTATTTTATAATGTTATTTACAAGATATCTGAAACCTATCACGAAGAAATGTATATTAAAAATTATTGTGATGGTGAAAGTTCAGATTCTCTCTCTTGTTCCAGACAATTATCCAGTTTTTTTCTTCTCCATGACAGTAATTAGAATTATTATTTTCCTTCTCGTGTGAATAATTAACATATGGTGACGTTCCAATAGTATTTTACGACTTCAAAGTTAGTTAATGTTTTTTTCAAAGTAAATCGAATAATTAACTCCTTTTGAGAAAAAATTGTAATTTGAATGAGTACTTGATATTTATGTTATAAACGAAAAGAAAAATATTGCCTTTTTTTCAATTTTAAAATGTTCTAAATGTCTCATAAAAATAGCATTAAGTCGATGAGAGAGTTGCATCTTATTTGATCTTATTTGTGCAGAACGTTTGCCAAAAGTTTGTGTCGGAGTTTTTCAGAAATTAATTTTAAATTTTTAATATCTATAAAATCAAAGCCTACTTGCATGAAAGTATTAACGTAAAGAGTTTAAAGAAAAGCAACTCTCAACGAAACTATAAACACATTGGCAGTAAAAGAAATTTAAAATTAACACTATATTAATATATGCTGTTTGCCTATTCCAAATATTTACAGAAGAAGTACATGTAGCATCTGATGAGTTGTTTTTTAGAATAAAGATATAAAATATAAAGATGTTTTTTCCCCATATGAGCTTCCAATTAATACGATGCGAGATTCGAATTGTTTTAAATTCCAATTTTAGTTGTTTCTAGATCAGGGATGGCGAACCAGTCAATATTTTTAGCCCGCCAGTGATAAAAATCGTTTGCATTTTATTTCGAATTTTACTATGAAATATTACTAACAAACGCGCGAGTGATCGGTGACGGGAAGCACACTCGTTTATTATTGTCTTGCCTTAGTTTTCGTCGTAGACTACAATTTATTATGATTTCAAGTTTGCCTACACATAGCATAGTCAATTTCTTCGACACAACTGTCTTTGTGTTATATTTACGATTTTTAACTCTTATTTAACGTGGCTAGATCAGCAAAAGAACAAACAAGTGCAAGAATTTCAAATTTGGTGGACCCAGAAACATGGCATTATATTAGTTAAGACAAAGCGGTGTGTGTTTTATGTTCTTGAATAATGGGAAGCAGAACACATCGTCTGTGTAAAATGGTTTCTTGAAACAAATCACAAACGCGTCTTCATTATAACTTTTATATGTTAAATATAAACAAGTAATATAAAGTCAATTCCTACTTAGATCAACAAAGAAAAATTTTATTTTATCTACTTTTTATGAAATAGTTACAATTAATATAAATATGTATATACATATGACAGAATCACAACATTAAGTGGTCATTAATTTTTATTAATTATCATTAAAGTATCGCATTGTCATCCAAAACAATCGTGTGTATAAATTTCATTTCAACTGAATACATAAACACGTGAGAAAAAAAACCTTTTCAAGTTTTGACACAAGTCGCCAAAAATGATACCAATGTGGTTGTGTATTTGTAATTCTTTAAATAATTAGTTTTAATCAATTAATTTTTATTAATTATTTTTATATTGTATTGTCATCCAAAATAAACCGGTACATAAAATTTCAGCTCAATTGA
Source organism: Trichonephila inaurata madagascariensis (assembly GCA_019973955.1). Lineage (NCBI taxonomy): Eukaryota > Metazoa > Arthropoda > Arachnida > Araneae > Nephilidae > Trichonephila > Trichonephila inaurata. Next base: position 192,073 of record BMAV01005189.1, read on the forward strand.
GCATACATTTAAAAAAAGTATTTTCTTAACGATTGAAAATTCCAACCAGATAAATAAATAAATATATAAATAAATATATAGAGATTGTGTGTGTGAGCTAATAGTAGGAAATGAAAAAGTGAACCACAACAAAAATAACTGCTTAGAAATCCTTTGGCAGATGACTCTAATTCAGCATGCATTATACAAAAAGTAACATCTTATAATCCTAATATAAGTTATTTGTCATCCACACGCACAATCTGCAACAACATAAGTCACACTCATGTTACTTTAATTTGAATTACACTTATAACCAAATCACTTATAACTATACAGTGCAAAAGGTATTTTTTATAGTAAATAGTTTTGTGAGTGTGTTGTTAGTTTTTAGTTTTATTACACTTTTTTCCCCAATATTCCCGTCAAAATTATTTGACTGCACGTCTGTATCTCATGAAACATTTCTTTATAGAAAAAATGGCACTTTGATCCACAAAAGGGTTTGCCCCCGATCTAGGTGATACTAAATATAAATGATGATTTATGTGTTTTTAGTTTTAAACTTAAATATATTTTTAAAGGCACTCACACATATATTTTTTTAATTATTAAAATATTATTTCAAAATGCATTCCCAAATGAAATAAAGTTTGCTTCCCCTTTGTGTTGCAGAAAAGCTTCTCTCTTTGATGCGCTGACAAAAATAATGCACTAGAGGGAAATAATTACAAATATTTTAGATAAACCTCACAAAACTCTAAAATACTGAACGAAAGCTGGTACATATTAATAATATGAAACACTTTTTCAATTAAAGGGTGTCCAAAGTTTTAAAAAATAGATGGTACATATTTTGTACCACCACGTTTCAAGCAGCATGATAGCTCTGGAAACATGATTTTTTCTTCCCTATGGCGATAGAACTTTACAGACACAACTCATTCATTTTGTTATTTTATAATTGGAAAATAAATAAACTCACTTCTTCATCTTATACTGTTATTTATCCTATATAGTAAAGCATTTTCAGTTTTTCTTAATCTAATGTTGTAAGCTTAATTTTAGTTTAGTCCTAATTTACTTGATATTTTAGTTTTAATTTTAAATATTTTATTCTATACATTATTTTATTTTACCCAGTTTTTATTTACTCAGTATATGTAAGAAGTGTATTAGTTGTATTTATTTTTGCCTGAACACGAGCTATATAGCTCATTTAGGATATATGTAATTTTGTGTATGTACTATTGTTTAATAAATATTATTATTTTAAACAAATGTAAGCTATAACAAATCTATCTGACACAATAAACATGTCCATTATTATGATAAAATAAGAGGAATGCGTTTTCCATTTGTAAAGAAGATGGCCTTCAATAGCGTGGTGGTACATTTTTTGGACTCTCCAATTTTCATACTGGTAATGCACATGTGAGGTACTAATTATTGCAATATTGAGACTTATTTAGTTACATAACATATGTACTTACCAGATTTGTATAAAATATCACAAGAATCACTTTCATTTACACTTAAAAATACACAGTACACTCACTTCCAAAAATACCATTCAACAGACTCACAGCTGATCAAAGAATGAACTACTGCATAAACCCATTGTTTTCAATTAGCTTCTGTCATCTGTTGCAACTTGAGTAACTTACATAACTGAAAGGAGTTGACCTCTGTGGTAGCTCAAAGAATGTACCATCTAGCATGAATTTCTGAGGCATACAAACAAGCGGTACGTTTTATGTACCACCACACAATAAATGAATAAGAATGGGTGGTACAACATATGTACCACCCAGCATAAAAGAGTTACGGCTGTCTTCGCCTAATCTACGAGAGTAAAACTGAACGCAGAACACATTTTCAGACAGAAAAATGTCTCTAATTTTGTGAAAATGTTTGCAACCTTATAATTCATACATCTGTAAATAATATAGCATTTTTAAAATTCCTAAATATTCCATAAATACTTATTTTTTTCTGTTAAAACGTGGCGATATATTTATCATTACGTTGTAGGAGAAAAAATACAAAACACATTTTAAACCGGAAAAAGGGGTCAACTCAGGTGAAAATGAGGAGTATGCTAAGATAGGTTAGTGAAACCAGAATATAATGTTAATGAGTTATTTCTTTTATATCAGTGGTCTCCAACCTCCGGACGGCGGACCGGTATCGGTCCGTGGATCAAATATTAGCGATACGCACAAGAAACATTAAATTATTTCCATTTTATTTACTGCGGCAAATTTCACTTGGGTTTGGGCTACTTTTTGTGAAAATTAGTTTATATTCATTTTTGGTGTAGCTATATTTTATTGTGAAGGCACGTTTATATATATAAATAAAATTAAAATAAAATTGTTAAAACAAAACAATCTAAAATATAAACAATCAATGTCCTCCCCCTCAGCGGGATGCGGTAAAATTATCCAACGTTAACCCGTCCGCCGCGATCAAAAGGTCGGAGAGCACTGTTTTATATAAAAAATACTCCAAATTTGGATCCTATTCATTAAGCGAAAATAAGCACGTCGAAGCTAAAGATCCCCTCATTGGCATGGTACAGAGCAGTGATTCTCAATTTGTTGTTGTTACGGTACACTTTAAACAGTTTCAAAATTTGGCGGCACACTAACAATAAAATAAGTTTAAAAGAATTTTACTTATCTGTATTATACACACTTCCATCTATCCACGAAAGAATAAGTTCAATATACCAAATACCCTAAATTTATTTCTATAAAATGGCCAAAAATGATTCGTTTTTGGATTTTACCCCTTTCTCGGAGCATAATTCATATTTATAAAAAAAAATTGGTGGCGGCACACAAAACTGTCGCTGCACAGTGGTTGAAAATCACTGGTGTAGAGAGTGGAGGTGCTTTCTGGGTGTCCTCGTAGTTGATTATTTTGATTTCGTATTTTGAATCTGTTTGTAAAATATTTTTAGGATTTAAAAACAATTGTTTGTTGTAACACAGCCTAATTTTGATTTTGTGCCATAAATACCCATAGTCACTCACTCACTCTGCTTTCGTGTAGCCTTATCATTTGACGTTAATAAACAACTTATGCTGTTTTTGTGAAAATATAAGTACATTCTTTAATAGCTCTATATTTTGCATAAATAAAAGAGTTAAAAAACATTTTTAGTGGAAATCTATAGGTTAGACATTTGTTGAAGAACGAAATAGATTTGTTGCAAATAAAAAAGAAGAAATATATGAGACGCTATATACGTTAGATACGAACGCTGTTTTATAGTAGGAACAAATTTTATTTGAAAAATGTGTGCCGACTTATTATCTTTAAGAAGTCAGTTTTTTATACTTAAAAAAAAGATGAAATGGATTTTATAAAAGGAGGAATCCAGGCTCTATATAATCTTCATTAAAAAAACAACCGGTCTGTATTTTGCAGAATCCTGTCATTTTCTAATGAAGGGCACAAATGAAATAGACTTCTTCGCGCTGCCACTACGGAAAGAACAGACAGCTTAACTGAAGCAGCGCGCCCTGTCGGTGGACGAGGAGCAACCCTGAAAGATGTTGAATGAATTTACGACCTGGATGAATGAGATGAAGAGATCATTAAATGTTTCCTCGCATTGCCACGGACATGAAATGGTTCTTTGTGACAGAAACAAGAAGCGACGGCTTCTCGCTTGTCAAGGACTGGGTGCCCACTGTTTTTATCTTCTGTGGATGCGGCCAACAACAGTGACATGTTGGTCAACATTAATCGCAATTACTATGGCGACAATTGCGTTTCTATTTCGGGGTGCATCTGTTTCCGCCAAAACCAGGAGTGATGTTGTTCTGTTCATTTAGTGATAAATGGAATTATGTGAGAGGTTTCATCATTTTTTTCCTCTTGAAAACGTCCTTCAATACGTCAAATATTAAAAAGTACTTGCTTTCATTTTTTGAACAAAACTATTTAATGTTTATGAGAAGTGGAATGGTTAAAAGGCGCATATTTGATTGTAATGATGCAAAATAAATTTTTGAGAGGAAATGAGTATATCGTGTACAAAATATTTTGGGATTCAGTATAAAAAGAATTTATTTAAAAAAAAAAATAATTAAATTTTTTTACAGTGAATGTCATGCTAATTCCAAAGCATTTTTATCGAAGGAAGAGTGTTCTGGAATGTTTCCAACTCTTCCAAAAGTTTTTCTTTTTTGTGTATTGTATAAAAGAACAATTTTTTGAAAGATCTAGAGCATGATATTCATGTAAAATAGCGGTAATTTTCATGCGCACTGAATTTTGAGCAGTTTTTGCTAAAGTTTTAAATTAAAATAAATGAAAGACATGTATTAAATAAATTTACCAAGAAATTTCAATGTACAGCTTATCTTTTCTTTGAATGATTTAAATCTTCATTTTCGTGGATTAAGACTTGATGTGACACCTCCCGTAAAGTTGTTTAAAATATAATCTGTTCCGATGGTCTCAGAAAAGGATATCATCATTATAGAAACGTTTTATTACTTTCATTAACTTTAAATTAAAAACAAAAGGTCGAATTTATAAAAAAAGAAGAAAAAAAAATTTCTTCAAATTTAACAAGTTTTTAAGTAAATTTTAAAGTATAGTTGGGAAAAAACCGTTGATTTTGTTGGAATAGTCTGAACAGCTAGAATAGTTAGAACATTATAGCTTTTCATGATTCTGTGTAAAATGTGTATAGATGAATTAAAATCGACAGTAAAGATTATAATTTTACTGTCCTGAACTGTCTTGTTCATTATTTAGATTATTGTTGATACTGATCCCACCCGATAGAGAGTAACATCACATTGAGGTCCACGAAATTCATCGTGGCAAGGGGCTAGTTGTACGCCTTTAATCAGCCGTGGCTCTGAGCACCATACAGGTGACAATACGATTTGAATCGGTTATACCTTAAATTTTCGGGAGAACACCCTGGGGGTGTCAGGAGCCTCCCACCCCTGTCCCCCTTCCATTAATCTTTACGAGATGACTTACGGCTCGACGGCTATTTAGAGTACCTCTATGCCGAACAGGCACTATACATTTACAAGCATTCCTTGTCTACTGCTAGATTCGTACTCAGGCTCCACAGCATCACTAACCACTCTACTGGATGTGTGGAGTATTTTTAGAATAAATTGTGACAGTGCTGCAGAGAAAATGCAACAAACGCGTGCTTGCATGAAAATCGGCAAATGCAGAGAGCATCGAACAATGAATATTTATTTCAGTGCGCATAAAACAGACAGACCCCCTGGTCCACGCGAGGGCGATGCAATGCGTCGTGGAATGAGTGATGGAAGATCGTTTGTTCTCATTCATTTGCCGCAGTGAGTTCTTTGGATACGATGGTAGCACCACACGCAAACGACATATTTCAAATGCACTTGGTGTAAGAAGATGCAAAAATATTAAAAGTCAGAGAAGTTCCTGGATACTTTGTAGGGCCTGTAAATTGATGAATACGTATGCGGTCGGACGCTACCTTACTCGTAAATGGGATTAGATGCATTCTAAAAGAAGGGCTTTTCTACCGGTATTGGAGCATTTGAAGCTTTTTTTAAACATTCCGCTGATTGTCGAAAACAAGTAATTGTGGAGCGAGTAGGCCTCGTGTTCATTCGCAATGTGAGATTGAATCAACCAGAACTTATTTCGGTTTATTCTTCTGTACCCTCGACAGGAATTCGAAAAGATTTCCCATCTGCGATATAAGTGTTTAAAATTAAATCGCGCGTCTAGCTCGCAATAGCTCCATTACTCGCAATTCGTTGTATATTTGCGACCGGATATATTGAACATGAGTTACTGTTTTCTTAACGCAAGATCGCGGTTCCTTGAAACCCGGGTTGACAGTAACGCGCGTCGAACCCCTCTGGTTGGAACAGGAAGAATGCTCGTGGAGGCTATTACTTAAAATGAGTACTAAACCAAATCATTTTTTTTTTTTATCTCGAGGGAGAGAGAATATTTCTCACGACGAAATTTTTTCTCAGTCCTCCAATTGTTGTTTTTTAAGTTTCTACTTTACAGCTGCTCTATTTCAATCTTATGTATTTAGAATATCTGAAAGAATGAAAATAGCTCGCACATAATTATTTTTTTTTTTGTTTATGTCAACCAAGGGCAACAATTGATGACGAACTTCGTCATTTTGAACCGCTTCCATTATGTGTGACGAGAACAACACCCGAGTTGCTTCTTCACTCATTAAGTTTTCACACCTCATAATTTTACGGTTCAGTTAGGTCTAATAAACAGAAGCCTGCGTTACAACATATTAAATAACGAACTTTAAGGAATTCAAGACTCCATTCCACAAGCCACTGCCCACAAATTTCGTACCGTACTCAATTTCTGAAATGGAAAAAGATACTCTTAGAAATATATTTTGTTCATGTTATTTTTAAAATTAGAAAGTTTAGTTGACCATACGATTGTGTGTGTGTGTGGAGATTTAGGAACCTATGGTTGAATCTTGGTTTTGATCATTCATTTACAATATCAACTTGAGGAACAGTTTCAGTCACGAAATTTAAACCCGTAATCTATTGTTTAATTTTTTTGTTTTTGTAATCATTTCATCATTTTTTATAAATTAAAGTTAAAAACAATAATTTTATCCATAAATGGCTTTCATATTTATATCCAATCTCTTACAGCATGCACTACACTAACACAATTCACTATCTAAGATAGTGGGTTATTCACAATTCCCCTCGGGTCTCAAAGCACTACAGTAAAATAAATAAATGAAAATAAAAAGCGTATAGGGTGAAAAAGAACATTTGAAAGAATACAAAAACATTTCGGGTTTTGAAGATATACTTGACAGGTGTTTTATGTATAAAAACTTGATAACACGGCAAATATCAATGCGTTACAAAGTCTAGCTCCTGTCACTCTCTACTCAACATGGTACTATCAAAATTATTGACAGCACATGTTATCCTTTAGTACAGCTATGGTACAAAATGCGCAAAGGGGGTAATCTTTTGGAAAACCCAAGGTTTTGGATAACACCGAAAGGAAATCACTTCTGTCAAAAATGTTATTGAATATTAACATCGCCTTATTCAGCAACGCGAGGGATTTTGGCGACGGACCTCGTCATTTTGAACTGAGCTAGCGCCCACCCTTTCCTAACTTCAACACCCCACTAACGGGAGAACGTTTGAGCCCCGACAGATGTAACGTGCATCAGCCCCTCTACATGTTGGGTCTTCAGTAGCACTAGGTTCGAACTTATGACACGCCTTTCACGAGTCTGTAACCATGTCCACTAGGCCTCGCCAATAACGTTGATAGTACAATGTCGAGTAGAGTGAAGCAGAAACTAGACTAAGCCATGTGTAACCAAAGGTAAACACATAGAATACTTCTTATGTAAATGAAAGGAATATACTACAGCATTTCGAAACTCTGGAGGGATTTGTGAATAACTGTGTATACGAATGAAACAAATATTATTATGCACGTGCTTTCTTATCGGAATTCCAGAATCGATGGGTCACCGTCGCGAATTCGTGTCGTGGGTTCGAGTCTAGATTCCGCTTAAAAAATCCGTTGTGCATTGGATTGGAATTATCATAGCCTACGCGTTTAGGAGTCATGTGATTCGAAATGAATGCTTCATGTGTCCAATGGAATAATGCGTTTTCATTTTCCTTGCAGAAGATTCCCGACTTCAGTAGCATCCGCGATTCCATTCGAAACGTGCTCATCGACAACAGCTTGCTCTCTGCGCTGGATGGAAACAGCCTCAGGGACCTGCCCCTCTTGGAGACGGTGTCGTTCGTCAACAACTCCATCACCGACGTGGATCCGGACGTGTTCCAGGTGAGAGCCCAGACAAGTTTATCTGCCATTGGATGTTTGACAGATTTCTATGGGATCCTTCTCAAATCAATGCCGATTTAACGAAAGAATAAATATATTAGGTTCCTTTATTTACTTATAGTTTGTCTCTGTTCTTAGAATATCATCTTAAGAGTTCTGAAAAATAGTCCGAGATAAAAAGAACTTTCGAATAACACTACTGGCCATTAAAATTGCTACATCAGGAAGAAATGCAGATAACAAAATAATATTTATTGGATAAATATATTTTACTGGAAAGTAACAAGTGATTAAATTTTCAAGAAATTTGGATGCATAGATCCTGAGAAGTCAGTACCCAGAACAACCCCCTCCGACAATAATAACGGCATTGAGTCAAACATATATTGGATGGCCGTGCAGCTTCGACACGATGCCGCAGCTCACCAACCATAGTCATTGCCGTATGGTGACGAGCCAGTCATTTGGCAACCATGGACTAGATGTTTTCTATTGGCGAGAGATCTGGCGAACGTGCACATTAGGACAACAGCCGAACATTTTCCGTGTCAAGAAAGGTCCGTACAATACTGGGAACATGCGGTCGTGCTGGAACATAAGGGTTTCGCAGGGCTCGAATAAAGGGTAGAGTCAAGGGTCGTGACACACCAGAAATGTAACGTGCACTATTTAAAGTGCCTTCAATGCGAACAAAAGGTGACCAAGACGTGTATCCAGTAACACCCCATATCACCTCTCCAGGTGATGGGCCAGTATGACGATGACGAATGCACGCTGCAATGTGCGTTCATCACGTTGCCGACAAACATGGATGTGACCATCTTGATGCTGTAAATAGAACCTGGATTCATCTGAATAAATGACGCCTCGCCACTCGTGCGTCCGGGTTCGTCGTTGATCACACCATAGCAGACACTCTTGTCTGTGATGCAGAATTAAGGGTAGTCGCAGCGATGGTCTCCAAGCTGAGAGTCTCATATTGCGAACTGATTGTGCAGACACTTTTTGTCATGCGAACGACCCCAATGCTTGATTCAGAGCTCGTGACGGGGTTGCACGATCACTTAAGGCCAAACATGCCTGTCTTCTCGGCTGCTAGTGATAGAGGACCGTTGAGACCCAGCTCGGTGCTCCGTATTACCATCCTGAATCCATCGATTCCATATTCTTCTAACAGCTAATTGGATCTCGAAGGATGCGAGCAGCAATACTGCGATACGATAAACTGCAATCCCGGGATTCTACAATTCGACCTTTATCGAAGTCTGAAACGTGGTAGTACGCATTTCTACTTCTTACACGAGGTATCACAACAACTATTCTCCAGGAAACGTTCAAACGCAATTTGTGTATGATAATCCGGCTGAACAATTTCCTCATTTAAACACATTGTAGGTGTCGCTACCGGCGCCTATTTTGTCTGAATGCGATGAAAATCTAATCATTGGCATATCACAGCACCTTCTTCCTGTCGTTTAAATTTCACGTCTGTAGTATGTCGCTTTCTTTCTTGGTGCAGCAATTTTAATAGCCTGTAGTGTAATTATAAAAATAGTAATGCTTCAATTTGTAATATGATGAATTATGATGATTGAAGGAGTTATTTGTATATTGTGTAAGAAAAAATTGGCGTATGTGTACGTCTTTCCTTTCTTTGCTCTGTTATCAGTAAAACTATTCCGAAGGCTGTGGAATGCAATAAAATGCCTGTGACAAAGTTTGCGAAATTTTTCCTTATATATGCATTTCCTTCCCCTTCACGCAATAAACAGCATACGTGCGCTTATGTGAAAACTAGGGAGCTTTTAATCGGCAGTTATGCCTTAGAGGCCCAGGTGTCTTAAATATCATTATTATTCCTAGTTTTTCACATTTTTAGATTATATAACTTTGCGTGAAAAGTGTCTTTCCTAATTATTTCGAAAAGAAGTATAGTATGTAAAGAAAAGGAACTTCTGTTAGGCGTGCGTGAATGAGTAAAAATTATTTTTGGTTTTCGCGTCCAAACAATGAGTGGGCCTTCTAGCTGTCATTTATCACTCGCACTAGGGCCTTGGAATACGATAGATGCAACGCGCCCAACAACGTAACTTTAAATGTCTTTACAATTTTACATTGATTTTCATATTTTTCTGTAACATAGAATGTAATTTTTAGTTTTATACTAAAATAACTCGAAACAAGCATTTTGCAACTTCTTAAAGATGGTTTTTGTTCTGGGAATTGAGATGTGTAGGAAGGATTCGATCTGAACACCTTCTGATCCAGAAACGAGTATCTTGGACACCACCCCAAAGCGATCGTCATCAGGTGGTGGCTATTACTGGTTTATTTAGAAACCGCTACAGATGCATCTGAGTGATGCCGGTCAAAGACGGTCCGAGAGTAACATTCACATGCCTCGTTCCTTACGGCTAAGGATTGAAAAAGTATTTGTCGCTCAAGGCTTTGTTCAAGACGAAGAACCAAGCGAACCACCACCAAGAACTGAGAAGAGGAAGTAGTCTTTTCTTTGATAGGAGATCAAGAAAAAAGAAGACTATCAAAATTTTGTTGTGTAAAATGCGAAAAATTTATGTGCATTGAACATTGTAAGATTGTTCATGAAGACTGCAACAAAGGATCTCAAAATGTTAATAGGTAATGGTGAAAAGTGATATAACTAACCATTAACTTTGTGATGTTGGTTTCTTTTTTTTAAAAAAATGAAATTTCTGATTACATCTTGAGTATTATGCTACGACGCGTCTAACATACGTATGTACTTAACGATATCAAGCTTGTGCCAAATTAATGTACAAAAAATGCTTTTAGCATTGAGTGTATTTTTTTTTATATAGACGTAATTAGTTTTGTTCATTGCGATGGTTATGAAAGAAGATCTCTATATTTTCCTGTGTCTTTTTAATTTTTCAATACACGAATTCATGCACTTTTTTAGATTTTTTGAGTTACATTCCTATTTTTCTTTCTCTCCTTTTAAAACATCCTTCGCTTTGTATCACTTAATCCCTAACGACCATTGAATGCTAGGGTGCTACAGGTACATCCACCGATTACTTCAGAAACAATCCATTATTTTGATTAAAAGGTTATGATAGAATAGGATAAATCTCACCACAATAAAATGATTAAATCCTGTTCAAAAAGGTTAGGACGAGGTGATGCATCTGAGGATGGAACTTCTTCACGCACGCCTAGCAGAAGGATGGGAGTACTTTTGGCAGGTTCTTACGGTTTTAAAATTGTGCAAAATTTTCCGTTTGGGAATATCGAATTGTTACATGAGTGATGCATATAGTTTGAAAAGGAGCGATTCTTTTAAAAGTTAGTAAATTTTACGCTACACTAAAAACCTTTGACGTTGAAATATCCATTGTAATTCCTTTCGGGGGGCCCGAAAAAATAATCTTTGGCGTCTCCTACAATCGACTAAGCCTTGCCCCAAAGGGGTGTTCACCCTGGACAAAAATTGAAAGTGGGGTTCTCCACCTTCTCTGCCGTGGTCCCAAGTATTCGCCGTTCCCCTCCCGGTAAGGGACACCGCCTTTTTTTTCCCCAAAAATATAAGAAACCCGGTTTTTCATTAAAGTTTTATTGGAAGTGCACACGGGAATGCTTAACGCAAAATATTCTCCATCTCTTGGGGTTTTTTTCCTGTTTTGGAGGGCCCTTAAAATTCCCCAAAAATTTAACCAAAACGCCGGGTAGAGTCCCCGTGATTAAAATTTATTTCCTTGCGGAAACTTCGGGCGGGCCCGTGGGGGGCAGCGGTAATCATGGACAGGGATTTGGGTGGGGCCCCCGGTTTGAAATCCTCGTGGCACTGAAAAATCCCTTAAAGTGTACCGCTGCACGTTAAATCTGTCGAGGGTTTAATTAACCAATTTGGGGGGTGTGCCGTTTGGAAGGTGGCAGCTCCCTATTATTTCCGAGGGTTTTAAAAAGGCGATATCCCGTCGCCAAAGGGGGGCTTTTGGGGTTTTTCTTTTTTGGGGGCGGCCCTTAATTAAAATCTTTTACTTACTCGAAGGCCGGGTTTCAAATTTAATCAGTCGCTCCTCTCGTACTAATGGATGGCAGTTCAAGTGCTTTCCTTGTCAGTTGACCACGGCTTATACTGGATCTATTAGTGGATCTTTAGCCCATGGCATTCAAGTAGCTTCGTGACCCTAACAGCCGAGTGCTCACGGTGGTGAATTTGTGTTTCTATCGAGTCATGAGCGCCGCTAAATATCCACAGTGTAAAAAGGCTGTGCAGGTTAAATCTTTTGATGCTCAAAGTGTTCACGTTAACGTGGTATGGAAGTTCAGAGAATGTGATTCCAACCCAGGTGTCGTCTTTTTACCGCAGTTCAAACACAATGAGATCCACTTATTTAAGTGGTCGCAGTAGCCTAGTGATCAGGATCATGAACTCACGATAGTCATTGTAGAGGCATGAATTCGAGTCCTGATGCCATTCAACACCCATCGTGTTAGAGGGGCTGATGCATGTGGAAACTTTTGAAGCTCAAAATCACTACATTGATGTGATGTGGAGGTTTGGGGAAAGGAATTCTGGCGCTCAGGTGTCGTTCTCGCCACTTGAAAGACTCGAAGTAAGTAGCCAATAGCTTTTGCGTTGCTTTAGAGTGTGGCATTAATAAACACTCGGTATTTAAACTTGTTTGTTTGTCTTGCTTGTGTTAGTGTATGTGTATAATTCTATGTATCATATATGTTTATATTATTTTTAATGTTCCCAATAAAAGTCCTTATTTCGGCCGTAATCCTTCATCGAACATTTTTCCAGTTCATCTACTTGGATCACAATAACCTGACGGACTTGGACTCCTTGCTGCACCTGAATATGACGTCACTGGAGACTCTGCAGCTCTCCTATAACCCTTTCAAGAACGTGACCAACAACTCTTTCAACGGCAAAGTAAACCATCTACGGTTTCTCTACCTTGATCACTGCCTCATCCGGGAGTTCAACGCGGAGCACTACGAGGAATTATCCATCCTCGCCACCCTCGATCTCAGCTACAACCTCATCAAGGAAGTGACCAACCAAACCATCACGTTCGGGTACTATGTGGAGATGGACTTCGTGGGCAATCAGATCACAGATTTCAACGGTAAAAGGTCGCTTCCTTGATTGGCTTTGTTTACATTTAAATGGCTGTTAAGTAACAGTTCCTTTTCGAGAAAAATAAGCTGTGTAGAAGAGCTGATGCACGTTCGAGGCCCAAAGTCCTCCTGTTGCGTGATGTGGTAGGTAGGAGAAAGGGGTGCAAACTAAGCTGTCGTCTTCATCACTTGAGCAAGGTTCAAAATAACGAGATTCCTTAATCAAAAGCCCTTGATGCCACAAAGACCCACCGTGTAGAGGAGGTCGATGTACGTTAAATGTGTAGAGGCTCAACGTCCATCCGTTGGTGTGATGCGCTGTGGTAGTCAGGAGCGGGGATGCTAGCTCGAGTGTCGTTCTCGCCACTTGACCGAGGGTCAAATTGAAGTCAATCAACAATAGCCCTCGTATTGCTTTATATTAGGGGTGGCCAAACTTTTTGGATTCGTGATCTACTCCACATTTAAAAAATCGAAGGCGGTCTACCAATGAGAGCTAAATTAACGTAACGTTTATATATTTATTTTCGGTAACAAGAAAAAATGGTAAATTATCTAATTTTTCTAAAAAAATTTAATAACAAAATAAAATAACAAAATAAAAATTAACTGACGAAAGTAATCAAAGTATTCATACATCAAAAATTGACCATCTTATTCACTTCGTTTAGTTGAAATTTAGCACTGCATATCTGAAACAAGTTTATCATATCGTGGCTGGTACGAGCTTATTGCAATGCGTAAAACAAAAAAATTTAAAAGTTCATCTGTTAAAGGGACCGATGTTTGGTTTTATGGCGTTCACACACAGGGGGTTTAAAAGGGCCGGACCCAAAAGATATCAACCAAATTATGATTTCAAATAAAAAAATAAATTTTTGTAAATATTTTGGAAACTTTTCCCTCAAAAAATTAATTTCCAAAATAAATATCGTTAGATGCTCGGGATTTAAGAAATATATGGGCATTTTTAATTTCTCCTTTCCCCTGCCCGGTGACGGGATGTGGTATCTATTAAATGCCCCTTTTTTTTCCAGAAAATTCCTTCAATGTTGAGTTTTTTCATTTAAAGGGGAAATATCAAAAAATTGAATATTTCTTCCAACCTATCATGTAAAGGAATCTTTTTTCCCAAATTTTCCAAACAAAACATTTTTTTCGGCGAAATTTTCAAGTCTCGGTTTGGTATATATTTTGGGGATGCCCTTTCCCCTCCAGGGTTTTTGAATTTTCAATTTTTTATTTTTTTTTTTTTTTGAGACGCATACCTTTTTTTCTTTTCCCTTCGAAAGTTTCAATCACGCTCATCATGTCTGTTAAACTTTTATTTTTTTTCCTTGAGATTTAGGTTTTGTCGTTAATTTTTTGTTGCGATATCGCGGGAAAAAGCTAGTTTCTCCCCATGAACCATTTCTCATTTTCCCAAACCCAGTAAGGGTTTCCCCTTTCAATTGTAGAAAATTTTTTTTTGGGAAAGAATACGAAATTTTTAAAAAAAAAGCACCGCGGCAATAAGAGATCCTGTACTCGGGATTCAGTTTTTTTCCCAAAAAGCCCCCAAAAAACCCCGTCTCGGGAAGACTTTTTTGAACAAAATTAAATTGACAAACTTTAAAAGCAATTTTGCAATATATCATTACTTTAGTATTTTTTGAACACAAAAAGTTGATGAATAATGCAATGATAGTTGGTAAAACGGGGAAATTTTTCTCATCATTTTGAAAAGGCAAAAAAACCCAAATTCACCCCCGACCATTGGAGCTCCATCTGTTGTAATAGAAAACCAATTTATATTTTTGGAAACCTGTCTTATCAATTTTTTTTAAAAATGTTTATGTAGATATTTGGCCCTCCCCGTTTGCCCCTTTTCCCCAATGGAATTAAAAGTTAAAAACCCTTTTTTTAAAATCATATCTTCGAAAACCTTTTCCCCACAAAATGAAACTGTGCAATGTCCCCTTCCGTGGATTCATCAAATTAAAGGGATGGGACTTACAAGCTTTTTAAAACGTCATTTTAAATTTCCCAAAATTTTTATTCATAGGAGTCCGTCCAAAAAACAGAGTTACGCGAAAGAAGGGAAAAATTTTTTTATTGACGATATTATTTCAGATTTGTTTTTTTAAAAAGTGGAAAAACACCCCCCTCCCCCTTTTACAGAAAGCTTTTTATCAATTTCCCTCTTCGAATGGTTTTTTTGCTTTATCAAAAACCCTGTAATTGTAAACGACGCCAATGTTTACCGCTTTTTGCTTTTGGGGCTCCCGGTTTTCGGGAAATAACGGGTTGCTGTAAATGTAAAGACTTTTTTAAATTTATGCACTTTAAATTTTCGAAGTTCACTGCCGATTGGGAAAATCTGTAGCGTATTTTTTAAATAAATTGGTTTTAAAATGCCTTTTTGACGTTTGTTTTTTTGGGGAAAAAGGCCCCACTTGAGTTCCCTATGAAACAAACATTATTTTCCTTCACCATAACAAAAAAAAAATCTTCCCACTCATTGTGATAATGGTATGTTTTTTTTTTCTTAGCACTGGTACCGGGCGAAAACCTTTTTGGGCGGGTTGTTGAAACAACAAATTATCGTATCAGGGGGTGGGGAAACGAGTGACCTGCAACGTAAGACGATTTAACGAGAACTGAAACTAAACGGGGGGGTAAAAAGTCGACTCGCCGCGTCGCTAAAATCATCGCGCCGGCTACCGGGTATACCCGTTTTCCCCCCCTTTTTTCAAGTTGTTTCTGTTTAATTCTCCACTGTAAAACGACAAATTCATTGTATTACTTTGCAGTTTGTTTTAGGTTTTAAAGCGTAAACTGTAGTAAATTTTTATTTTAAATAATTCATTAATTCTATGTCATAAATTAAATTGTTAATATCTGAGGTCATTATCGGGATGGTCGCGCGGACTACCTAAAATGTCTTCGCGGTTGGCCACCCCTGCTTTATATAGAATGTCGTTAATAGAACTCTTTCCCGTGCAGCTTCATCCTCTCTGCAACTTAAAATTAGCAATCTCAGGGAAAGATAACAATGAAAGGAAAGTCATTCATTTTTTTATTTAGCATATATTAGTTGTATTAGAAAATACCATTAGAAAATTCTGAATACAACTGTAGAGACAATAATCTTGCATCAAGTAAATATTGGCTAAAAGAAAGGCTCCAAAAATCACTTTGAGTGCTGTAACAATTTGTTAATGAAGTTCTCAGAAAATTACGTTTCCATTTGTTCATTTTGAACATTTTCCAATATAAATAGCAACAAAACAGTATACATCATTATAAAATGTTTTTGAATAATATAAGCACCACACATTGTTCTGGTACTTTTTTGCCATAGTTCTGGGAAACAAATATTTTTCTGTCCTTGTAACACACACACACACACAATCAATAGGTTTATTTATAAAGAAGTTAAATCCAGGCGGTATTTGACAATCTCCAAAGAAATAAAGTCCTAACCACTCAGAGAAAACTTTGAAGTGATCTGAAGAGGAGCAAAATCTGGTGATTATGGGAGGGGGTGTGAAAAAATCATCCTATAGCAATACTCAATAAATCGCTGTCTGATATTTTCATCGCAATGTGGGACCAAGCATTGCTATAGAGGATAGAGGAAGATATCTCAACGATAGTCATTCTGGATGCATTTCTTCCCATTTCGCTTTCAAAACTGTCACTTAGGAATAGTATTATTAAGAATTTATAGTCTGATTTTATGGTATAAATTCATAGTGAATTATTCCTTTTTAGTCCCACCGTACAGAAAGCATTACTTTAGCGAAAAAAGATTCCTTGGGAAGGTTCGTTTGGCCATCGCCATTGATGGATCTTTTTTTATTTTTTAAAGGAGCTTCTTAATTTTGTTTCAGCTAAGAGTTACATTCTGAAAGCCAAATTACATATTGTGCAGCGCTAGAGTGTAAGGTAGTTGCATATGCTGGCTTACATATGTAACCTTCATTTTATCATTCACTGTACATTTTGTGGCCGCGGTAGCCTAGTGGTTATGGTCACGAATTCATGGCTGGTGTTGTCGAGTCAATGGTTTTAGGCCACTGAAGACCCGCCATTCAGAGTGTCCTGTCATGGTTCAATGTCTTTCCATTGGCGTGATGAGGATGTGTGGAGGGGAGGTCTCTTCACTTGGCCGCGATTCAAAATGTCGCCAGTAGCCCTTGTGTTGCTTCAGAGTAAGGACTCATTGTAGTTTTTGGAATATTTAGTCTAGTTCTAAGCCTTTGGTCTGTGAGCGGAATGGAACCAGATCGTCTTCATCGACAAATCTAGATTCACTTTGAGCAGTGATAACAATCGTGTTCGCGCGTATGTGGAGGCCCCGTTGTGAATGGTTCAATCCTGCCTTCGCTTTACAGCGACATACCGCTGTCACAGCTGGTGTGATGGATATGGGTTGCTATCGCTTACGATACACGGTCACCCCTAATATTGATCCATGGCAAAATGACAGCCCAGTGGTACGTCATTGACATCCTTCAGTCACATGTGTTGCCACTCCTGGCAGGGTTTTCAGGAGTCATTTT
This sequence comes from Trichonephila inaurata madagascariensis, assembly GCA_019973955.1. NCBI lineage: Eukaryota > Metazoa > Arthropoda > Arachnida > Araneae > Nephilidae > Trichonephila > Trichonephila inaurata. The sequence continues at coordinate 209,571 of BMAV01005189.1, forward strand.
TCAACAAGGCTATGTTCAGCCACGCACGGAAAAGGATGTCATAAGATTTCCACCTTTCCCTGGCCTTCTCACTCCCCAGATTTGTCACCAATCGAGCATATCTTGGATCATTTGGGACGGCAGGTTGGTTGAACAAAAGGCGCATTTACAGCAACTGTGGAACGAGATGTTTCAGGGCATCATTCGGAACTTGTATGCGTCAATGCCTTGTATGTGTCTTACATTCACGCTAGAGGGGGCCCAACAGAGTACTAAAACTTTCGTTCATTTGTACTTTTTTCTGCAATAAATTATACTTTTTCCTTGATTTTCTAATCACTTACTTATATCAAAGTAGTTCTTACATATGTAAAATTTCATTTCATTTTGACGACTTGTTCTTGGTACGCAAATTCTTATGGCAATAAGTATATTTGGCAGTGGTAGAGGTTGAAAGGTGTGGCAGAAGACAAATACTGTCCATAGAAATAAAATTGCAGCCGTGAAGTTGTGATACCGCCCCCCTTTGGTGACCGTATCTTTGATTGTCAGCGTGAGCTAGAGGTGTAGGGTTTGCAAAAGGAATAGAGATTTTAAATTCTTAATATGACTTTATTAAGTATAGAACTTAAATGTCTAACAATTTAGATAAATTTAAATAAGTGAGAACCTAAAATGAACAACACACAGTGATAGTTAAACCGAATCACGTAATTTAGACCACTTTCTCTAAGTTATAATTATTCTATCCACCTACTCTCACTCCTAATAATATTGCAAGTCTTAGTATCAAATAATCAGTCCTACCTTAATCCAAACTTAGCTTCGATCTTTATAAGGAAACGTCTGGGCGCGCGTGCGATGGTATGCACCTTGTAGTAATGGCTGGGTTTCCAGGTAACTTAATGATAGGCTGTCAAGTCCCTCTAGTCTCTTTCACACATAACATTCTCCAAATTGCCATCTCGCTTACTGATACTTCTGTACTTTTAAAAGCTATCTTATTTGCATTTCTTGTTCACATTTCGCTTCTTGGGTTTTGGTTGGAAAAGAGATGCCATTAATCTCGGCCACCAAAGAACCCAGAGGTTATGTTAAAGAAAGACACGTGAGCCCGTCACAAAGTATAGAGAGGATTCGATAATGGTCTGACAGAGGGGAAAGGTATAGTTATCACAGGGTCTCTTATTTAGCGGTAATTGTCTTACGCAATAATCTAAGAGAACTGGAAGGAAAGTTCTTGAAGACACGAAGACTATTGGGGTGGGTCAAATTACACAAACACACCTACCTATACCTCAAGTACTCAAAATCGCTTAATTCAACGTGTTTGGGTAGTCAAAAATTATATATTGTGAGGAAACCACAGCTCCTAAATTACTGTGAATTAGAACGAATTTCTTAGAATCTTTTTCTTTCAGTCGAGCTCCCTTACAACGTGAAGCGAGTCTACCTGAACAAGAACCTTTTGACGTCACTAGGACAAACCTTGCGGTTCAGTCAAATGTCAGAAGTATCCATGGCTGATAACCGCATCCGGACCCTTGGCCCTGAGGATTTCCGGGGGGTGCACGGGGTCCAGATGCTTGACCTACAAGGAAATGTGATCGAATCAGTGCTGCGCTTCACTTTCACTGCCATCCGCAAGGACATCATCTATCTGGATCTCAGCAGGAACAGGATTCGGGCTTTGAATGGATGCGTCCGCTATCTTTCTCTCCTCACCTCACTCAATCTCACAGACAATCGCATAGAGGTAAGGCCCGCTGTTTTTTTGTTCCTCTGCTCTTATTTTCTGGAAAAGTTTCTTCTTTAAAGCCTTATTCCAAACAGAGGGAATTATCAGATGCAGAAACGACGAGAGCAATTTTTTTTCGTGAGACAAGACTCACCAAATTCTTCTTGTAACTTATCAAAATTTGATCAAGTATTAGTTCAGCGTACGTATATATAACGTAATCTCTTCAGCAATCGGAAAGTATTAAAAAAGTTGAAGCTTTTTTCGGCCATCGTGATTCTTACAAATTCTGTACTCTTCGTCCCGAAGCTGCTAATCAGTCGTATAATTTTGACACTCATGGTTTTACGCCTTGGAATGAATGATGCTTAAATGTGTGTTCTAATTCACACTACAGTGTCATTGAATACAAAATTCATTTCAGGGTGTGTTTTCGTTTTTTCCTACTTGAATTTGGAAATGACTGACATGAATAAAACATAGTGAAACATAGCATTAAAATTTAAATAATTCTAAGCACTCTCTGTTCGCAGAAAAATAATGACTATTCACGGAGCAAGAAGTCGTTTATTATTTTCCAACATATTTGGAGGTTTAGTTTTTCTGTCATTTTCATAATTTTCGTCAGGCTTTTATTATAAGCTTATACCCTTCATACTCCCGAAACTTCATTGCCACTAAAGCAAAAAACGAGAAGCGCTGGAGTGACTAGCAAAATGTTTTCCAAGATCCAATTCCCACTTAACATAGCAGTTCTATATAATTGCAGTGTTGTAAGGGGCACACTTTGTGACGATGTTGTTAATAAATAATATTTTCATAACATTTCTTTTTAAAACATGAATTGAAATGGAAATTCACTAACATTTTGAAAATATTTCATGTTCGGCCTCCTGGGTTTCGTAATACTTCTGCAAACGACAGTTGAATTCGGTCATATACGAGTCTATTTATCCTTCAATACTCACCCCAGTGGTACTTCTCAAATGTTCAATTAGACCATGGTATATCTTCATCTTTATATAAGATCCAGTCACTAGCTAACTGAATTGTAAGAGCTCAGCTGTGTATGTGTGTGCTGCCATTGACCCTAGATAGGCAAAAATAGATTATTCGTTCGAGTACCTTGAGAATCAAGGTATGATGTGAAACCTCAGGAATTTTTTTTTCTTTCGAGATTAACTTCTTGTGAAATAAACAAAAGGGAAGGAGGAGGGGGGCTAAGAAGAAATTAATATATATTTTAATGAGAGGGAAGCAAAATAGTTGATCTTCAAGTCATGTTGTAGGTATTGATGCATTCATTGGACCGTGGCCTAAAATTGCAAAGTCCATCATCAAATGTTTTAGTGTGAACTTCAAAGTGGCGTAACAGAGAACATTAGGGTCCCTCTGCAAAGTCAAGTTTTGGATCCCAAGCCGGATCTTAGAAAGGATTGCAAAACCGTACTATAACATAGGCCCCCTAGAATCCTGCGTCCCACCTACGATGCGGGTGTGTACGTTACGCCGCTGGTAAACATAATAAATCAAGGTTCTCTAATTTCCATGCCGTGATCTCGGATTAGAGTCTCGAATCCATTTTGAACCCGATCCATGAATATTTTGCAGATGGAAACACCTTCAATGCAAATGATAACGTGTTATAAATATAAAGCTGCAGATGACGAACAAAACTCATAGATGTATACATGTTCGAGTGTTATGTGTATCCACGAGATCAGGTCCGAATGATTTTTCTTTAAATACTTTTTAAATGGAAGACTACAATACCATGTTTTGATCCTGAATAAATTATTTTTAAGAACCTGATCTGCCACCTCGTAATTATGCCTGCCTGCATAAGAAAAAACAAGATATTATTCTTCATCCTTTGAATATCCTTTAAACACCCTTTAACTTACAACAATAATGGCTTTTCACTGCTCTTCAAAAGCTCAGGTAAAACCTGTTGAATGAGTCTAATTTAAAATAGGATGATAAAAACAAGAAATTTGGAAAAAATTTGCACAAAACAGTTTTTTATTGAATGCGACGCATAGATTTTCCTTAGTTTAACACAAAAAGAGAAATTCGTTGTAGGAGGAAGCAAGCTATCATAGACTTAGGAGAAAAGATGTCTTGGAAGCATTACAAAAATTGGGTAGTAATAAGAAATAAGTCCACTCCTAATTGCAACGCATTAGTGGCATCCACTCTTCTATCCTACTAATTAAGTTATCGGATACTGAAATGGGAAACGATGATCAAATATGGAGTAACCCTTGTTCCAGGTCATGTGAGGATCTTAAAGTCGGATTTAAAACCCCAGCGTTTCTTCCAAGGTAGTCCCAAATATGCTCTATTGGATTCAGGTCTGTATATTGAGCTGGCGATTCCATTCCTTCCAAACTGAGATCCTGAATATAATGCTCAACAAGCATAACTCGGTGATTTTTCGCATTGTCATCTTTCAGAATGAATTCATTACCTATCGCAGTGGTGTATGGATAAATATATCGATCAAGGAACTCACCCGATACCTCACTCCTATCAGAATTCCTCCGCGAATCGCATGCAGGTCAGTGTGACCACCGAGACTGATTGCCCGAACCATGATTACACGAACTTTGTAATTGTGTTTTTCAACATTGTTGGATTGATTGTATCTGGTGCTTTGTTCTTTCTAGATCAGCAGACACCCTGAATCGCTCTTCAGTGTAAACCAGGTGTAACGACGGCGCATTGATACGATTCACACTCCTCATATGTAATGCATGTGGCTCGATTGTGGGTTGGAGATAGAGCACGTGGCTTTGGGGGTCATTTCCATTATTTCGATTCGTGTCCTCGATGCCAGTAAGACTGTAATCATAATAGGCTAGATGGAGTTTCATTGTGCATCCATTGACGGGGCCTGTCTGGCTTAGCAGACTGACGCCATGCAGGACGGTGGCAAGTTTCTTCTAAAAAAGGGATGGCGACTTGGTGGACAAAGTGTACAGATGTTCGGACGAGCCGTTTGATGTTGGTGCATTCGAGAAGGACCAGAGAGAGCCATTGTTAGGTCCGCGCCAATAGGGCGCTAATAAATCCGTGGGCCATGTGCATACTTTTGTGGGCCTGCCAATGGAAAACGTTGAAGGGCGTGTATTGGACCCGCCCCTAGAGTTGAAAAGGGTTATTTTCGGTAGAAGGAAGGGAGATCTAGGCGAGAGCGGTTGTTTTCGTAAAGAGAAAGAAATGGGAGAAAAGTCTTGCTGTGTGACAAAACGCTACCTCGTCATGACGTTACACAGGACTGTTCTGGGAAGAGTACAGAAGTCTACTGCTGTCTGGCCCAGGAAACATTCTTTTGTCCGATATAAATTGACACATCTCACTCGATGACACACGTAACCGGTCATTTTGACACATCGAGAAGGCATTTTTGCACCACTGTAACGAAGATTCTTGTTCCTGATACTACAAAATTATCGACAACGAGCTCATTGAGCATCACAAGTGCTTCTTCTCATTCAGCCTGACAGAACTAGAAACCCTGCGGTGTTGTTGTTGACCTGGGACATGTCTTTAAACTCTGCGTTGGATCACATTGAGAGTCAATTTGAGACGCTCTCGCAGCATCAGCTTGTGACAAGTCCTTATCCATCCCAATGCCTGCCAGATTTTTGCATATTTGCTCTTATTTCTACTTAAATATCCGTTTCTTTAAAATAAAAGTTGTCTATCATTTTTTCATATAAGTTTTCTGAAAGTACATGTTTATCCTTCCTATACACAATGAAATGTATTATTGTTGCTAGTTTTTTTAATAGGCAGCTTCGAAAAATGTGTTGTACCTTAATTTTTGGAGGCCAGTGTATATTTCATAATTAAAAAAAGCACACACACACAAAAAACCACTTGAGAAATATATCTTTCAATTGATTCAACGCGCGATTCCTTACAGAGCTTTGAGGAAGGGGAGTTTGCCGGACTGAACGAATTGACGGAACTGTACCTGCACGGCAACCGGATTTTGACCATCGGGGACGAGCTGCAACGACTCGATCAGCTGCAGTACGTGGTGATCAGCTATAACAGGATCCGGACTTTGAAAAGGGAACAGTTCCCGGAGATGCTGCAGTACATCTACTTTGCTGGTAACGTATGGCCATACCTTCGAATCAATAACCATCCTCAGTTCTTTGGTATAGTTTGGAAAAAGAAATAATAAATTTATTTTTGCAAACTAATTGTGATATCAATGTGTAGTACTTAACAAACTAATTATCGTAACCCTTTTTCACAGAAGAAGGGTGTTCGCAATAGAGTTTTTGGGGGTGTTTCGCACTATAAAGCAACACGAGAACTATTTACGGGGACCACGTAATTTTCAGCTACTGTAAAGGGACGAGGACGGTACCTGAGGTAATACCCCTCTCCAAACGACCACACTATTCCAACGGGAATATTTTCAGCCATGACAATCAACCTCTCTACACGGTTGGTCTTCAGTGGCACTCGAACTCATCCTCCCCCTGTCACAAGTTCGTGATCCTAATCACTAGGCCATATGCAAAATTTCAGAAGTAATTTTGAAATCAAGTATATTGTGGTACCTCTCAAAACGAAATTCTATTTCAGGAGGAAAAAATTAAGACACTTTTTGAAAGCCTAGTTGTGAAAAATTTTCATTTTTAGAGTCCAAATTTTCCCATTGGTTATACAATGTTCCTTTGTATTTTCCAAATATGTTTCGTTAGAGAAATGCCACTTTTGAGTGCAATAAAAAACATTATTTCGCCCATTTTCTGTATTTTCAGGATTTGCTTACAATACTAACATCGCTACTCCTTGTTGGCTAACGGTAGCCGAGTTGCAATGGTCACGAACTCGTGGCTGATGTGGGTTCGAACCCACTGCAGACCCATCATGTGAGGGGATTATGCACGCTTAACTTTTCATGACTCCAAGTCTTAATGCTCGCGATGTGTGCAAGTTTGGAGAGTGGGATACCGTCGCATGTTACTTGAGCCATGTCTTTAACTGAGAGCTCTAACGGCTAAAAAAAGTTCAATCCTGCTTCACTTTGGTATTTTTTATGTATACTCCAAATATTAGAAGTCTCAAATACAACTAAAGAATGAGAAATGAAGCACATTATAAATTAAATACCTTTAAGTAGTGAACTAAACGTCACGTCTCATGTATCTGTTAATAAATAATTAAATCGTATTAAGGTATAAGAAAAATGGCCAATTTTTCCTGCCCTAACTTAGCATACAGGAAATATTTTTTTTCCAACCTTTCAATAATAGAACTTGATTTTAATTTTGATGTTTGTTCTAAATCTAGATATACGTTAGGATGTTCCTTTTATTATTAAATTTCATATCAATACTTATTTAATACTTACGTACTAGTTAGTAAACCATTTTGGCCAAAACAAAAACCGTTGCCAAAGCCGTGATACACAACCAATAATGAAAAAACGTTCCCACACATGCTTGAACACAATAACTTTGTTTATATAAAAGTTGTTTTATTTTTCTTCTACTTTTTGCGAAAAATGATTCGAGGCCGCGGTAACCTAGTGTTTAAATCTGTGTTCAAACACCCTCCCGTAGGTGTGGTGTGGAAGTTAGGAGGAAGGGGGAGGCCAGCTCCTCGTTACTTGACAATGGTACAAAATGATGAGGTCCGTCGTCTGTAATTCTCGTGCATCTTTGTTACGCGATGTTAATATCATTCGCGAAAAATTCTTCAAAGTGTGGACCTCCCTCCTAAGAAAGAGAACGCAATGAAATCTTCCTAAAGTTACGCAATCATTCCATGAAAGAAAAAATGTATTAACGGCATAATGCAAATAGATTTTGGCACAAAATTGTTTAAAATCTTTGCCAATTTGTTGGCCTTTCTTTGATACTTTAGTTTATCTAAGGATCGGTGTTGAAAATCTTATTTTATTTCCTTTTTTTCATACTTGGGTGAATTTGTGCATTTTTTTCTTGATTCGAAAGCCCCTAATTTCTTAATTTCGAATCACTGCCAAATGACAAGGGTGACATCTGAGATGGACTCTTCTGATTTGTACTACAGCTTGGGAACTTTCCCCCGCGACAGATTTAACTTGCATCGCAGGAAAATGACGAAACTTGTAATTTCATCAAATCCTTAAGGGATAAATATCCATTGACGAGATGTTAGAATAACGTTTCTTCGAGGTCATTTCCCTGATGAAAGTAAGTGAATTTATCAAATCCCTTAACTGTTTCAGTGATATAATGAAATGAACTAGTCAGGATTTGCATTGGTAAAATGCTGTCCGGGGGGGGGAGACAACTGGGGATCGAGTCCTTGTACTTTCTAACCAAACAGGTAGTACTATCATCCCCTAAATATCAACCCCATATCTTTAAGAAAATGGCACCATAGGATTAAGATAAGGATTGATATTTTAGTGCGTAAGCAACCGAGAGCAACCAACCCAATAATTTTATAATTATTTGTTAATTAGTTTCGAATAAATAATTTTTAATTTCATTGACTATTGTTGTATTACTTACTTCTACGTTTAATATAATGTGCACCCTATTTGTTAAATAAACACATTTAAAGTCTTCAAACTATTATTTCATCATTTCACTGAAACAGGTCAGGGATTTCTTCAAATCCCTTACTTTTATCAGGGAAATGACCTTGAAGAGATGTTATTTTAACATCTTCCTTAGGGATTTGATGATTCTTAATCATTTTTCTGCGACAGATATATGGAAGGAGTCAAACGCGTGGATCGATTTAATTATCTCCAGCCACTCGGTTATTGGTTTTATTTTCTGTTCAAAAATTTTATTTGTTTACATTTCGTGCAGACCTCTAATCTGATCCGGTCTTCGAACCCAAACCACATCCCCCAAGGACGGAAACGGGTTCAGGAAGGATATCACGCGATTCCGTTGACTCTAAAAGGGTTTTTTCCCGTCTTAAACAGCCGACAGTTTGCCGTCTGATAAACAAAATCTGGAATATTGCCAATCTAGATGAACTGTCTTTACATGCGAAGAAATTCAAAACTTTCATCTTGCACTTAAGAGAGTTTCTTATTAAGGTCGCCCCCCACCGCCCTGAGAATGAAGCGCGGACGATTGTAAACAGTAAACTTCTCGTTCACTAAAGTAATTACACATGCATATTATTGTATCTAAAAAATGAATGAGAAAAGCAATTCACACACTTTTCACGATATTTCTCTGGCCACGGTGACCTAGTGTCAGTGTCATGGACTCGTGGGTGGACGCGGTAGCCGAGTGGTATAGGTATCGGACCGTGCCTTGCCTTGTCACGAGTTCGAGCCCAGTACCACTAAAGACCCGCCGTGTAGAGCAGCGATGCAAGTTAAATCTGTCGAGAGCTGAAGCGTCCTCCCGTTGGTGTGGTGTGGTAGTTAGAGAGGGGGTGCCAGCTCACAGGTGTCGTCCACGTCACTTGACCATGGTTCAAAATGACGTGGTCCGTCGCCAAATGCCCTCGTGTAGCTAAACAGAGCGACGTTAATATTCAATCAATCATGGACTCGTGGCTGGCATATCATGAGTTCGAGCTTAGTGCTGCTGAAGACCCACCGTGTAGAGGTCCCGACGCACGTTAATCCTTTATGTACCGCATTATGATTTACTACAGTTACTCATGCAATATTTTTTTTTTTGGATCCCTACATTGAAAATTAAGGGATATACATAAACAAAATACTCAACTTTGGGAAATTTAATCCGTTAGAGCTAATTAATTAATTAAAGATATTCAACTGTAAAATTAATTATATACCCCGTTCCCTTAAAATAAATAGTCAAATCGTTTTCTAAGGTCTTCATTATAACATACGAAAAAAATAAGACACTAAAATTTTGACATTAACTATTTTTTCGGGACAAAAATGTTAATCTTCGCAATCCGCTGAAAGCGCCGTCAGCTGAAAGCCCAATTTCTGCTGTAAAACTATTTGCCTTCCCACTAAAATACTCATCATAGAATCCGTGTTGCCTTATATCTTGGAAGAGTGGATTTCAAAGAATATTCCTGCTAAGTTTCGTCAGAATATTCGTAAAAATGGTTATTCTATGTAATTTTAAACTGAGTAGCACTTCTAAGTACCATCGGTACATAAAGGGTTAAATCTATCGTGGCACAAACGTCCTCGCGTTTTCTGGGCAGGGAAGTTCGGAGAAAGCGTGCCAGCTCAAATGTTGTTCTCGTCACTTGACTATTAATTCAAAATGACGACGTCAATAGCCCTCGTGCAGCTTTATAGTGCATGTCCAGAGTCGCCGAAGACCCTCCGTGTAGAGGAGCTGATGCTCGTTAACATGTTGAAGGGCAGCTCCATCGTCAACCACATCTAGTAAAAAATAACCATTGAGCGTCTCTTAAATCATTTGTTGAAACTGCCAAAACGCTTTCAGCTTCCGCTTTCCTATGGTTCTCTTGATGAGAGTAACATATAGACTTCAGTAAGCGCGTTTAGCTTTGTCGCTCATCGCGATATCTTTGGAACTATTAGACCTACAGATATGAAATTTTGACAGGCATGTTCCTTTCACAGCGTAGATATCCGCTAAGAATGGATTTTGCGAAAATCGCCCCCACTGGTTGGGGGTTAAGGGCGTTATAGATAAATATTTCCGTTTTCTTAACTATCTTACCTACAGACTTGTTGAAATTTAGTAAGCGTGATTATTTTTTTTTAATAGAGATCCGAGTTTTGCGAAAATCGACTCCCAAGAGGCGGGAGGAGTGAAGGGAAGGTGTTCCGGACAAAAATTCCAGATTGCAAACAATTAAACCTTCGAAAGTGAAATTTGGTGCATATGTTTAGTTTCTTGAGAAGAGATTCGCGAAGAACGGGTTTTATGTTAATCCTCTCCCAAGGGGGGTGCGAGGAGTTAAGAAGGCGTTGTAGATAAAAATTACAAATTTTGAACTATTAAGACCCACCCATAGACTTGAAATTTAGTAACTACGCTCCTTTTCTCGAGTAGAGATCCGCTAAACAGTTATCCGAAATCTCCGCATCACGTTGGAAGGGAGAGGGGGGCAGGACTCTTAAGAGGCCCAAACCCTGTGTAACGTTACCTTTGTAAGATCCGGCTGTGAGAGCCCCAAACCTGACTTTGCAGGGGACCCTAATATTCTCCGTTATGCCACTCATTAAGGGAAAGTTCCCGTTCCCGAAGACCGGCCGTTACATTTGAATTTATTGAACTTATAAACATTAATTTATATTCATATATCGTGAAATATGTATAGCGGGTGGATAACAACTAGTTTCTAAAAACATTAACAATTGTTCCTTGAATGTTTTACAGTGCCTTAGGATATCGCTTTTGCGAATGTATTTTTATTTACGGAATACACAGAAAGAAGAATTTGAAGAATAAGCTATCAGAGAAGTGTTCTAAAATGCTGATTTTTATTGACGTATCGTATGTCTTCAACTTTCACATTTGAACTTTTATTCGAGTATTGGTCTGGAAGGTAGAATTCTACACTGCTGGCCACCGTAAATGCAACACCCTAAAGGAAGCATGCAAATAACATGAGATTTACAACATGCATTAGAGGAGGTATGCAAATGATAAAGAGTTTCAACTCTGACACACATCACGCGCGCCTGTGGCGCCACCTCAAAGCGCTATTTAAGGCTTGGAGATTTCGACGATTTCAAGTAAGGCAATTGTGTTTTTTTCTTATGGTTTTTTCAAAAAACGACCAGTTATGTCTCGTAGAAAACAGCGATCAGCTTTTGATCAAGTATCCGAGTTTGACAGAGGAAGGATAGTGGCCTATCGAGATTGTGGATTATCTTTCACTTTTATCTTTATTGGCGAACTCGTGGCCGGCGTCCTGGATCCAAGTATTTGTGCCACTGAAGAGATGCTGTGGGGAACAGCCGATGCACGAAGCTCAAAGTTCTCCCGTTGGCGTGGTGTGGGGTGCCAGGTCAAGTATCATCCTCGTTACTTGGTCCAGGTTGTATTTGACGAGGTTTGTCGCCAGTAAATCTGCTGTAGGTTCAAAGTGGGGCGTTATTATATATCAATAAAAAAAGAAAAATTAACATTTAAGGAATTTAAACTTAGAAAATGTTAAATTTTGTTTCTTTGAATTTCGCCGATGGATTGCCACTATTGGCTTATGCGCAATAAATTCACACACATGCACGCACGTACGTATCTTAAATACAAGTAAAAACTGTAAAGTCTAAAATGGGAGCACATCTACCAAAACCTTTCATCGTTTCCAACCGTGGGCAGGTGACGAGGATGACACCTGAATCTGACAACCCTATTCTTTTTATATGCCGAGAGGGCGTTAAGCTGCGATATATCGTAAGTCCATCGCCCATTCGCTATAGTGGTTAGCAACGCTCACTCCTGTGCCTGGGTTCGAGTCCCGGTGAAGACATGGATGTTTGTAAATGTATAGTACCTTCGCGGCAAGGGGGTATTCTAAACAGCCGTTGAGCCGTAAGTCCTCTCGTGAGGTTGGTGGCAGCGGATGAGAGGTGGGAGGCCCCTGACCACTCCCAGGGTGTTCTCCCTCAAAATTGGGGTGGAATCGACCTAAATCGTACTGTCACCTGCATGGTGCTCAAGGCTACGGCCAACGACAGGCGTACATCTAGCCCCTTGCCATGATGAATTTCGTGGGTCTCGATCTGACTACGTCAGACAGGTGGCATTAGCAGCAACAGATTGTAAGTCCAACGGTGCAACGACCTCTCAGACGGTACGGTGGTCAATGACGCTGACCACTGAGCCGTAGGGCCTGGGTTCGAATCCCGGAGGAGGCATAGGTATTTGTAGATGTATAGTGCCTGTGCGACTTGGGGAAACTCCAAATATTCGTTTAAGCCGCAAGTACATTCTAGAAATTGGTGGTATTGGGAGAGATGGGGGACACCTTGAGACCTTCCCCCCACACAAAATTGAGGTGAAGCGGAGCCGCAACGTATTCTCAGCTACATGGTGCTGAAAGCTGAGGCTAACGACAGACGTAATCATGCCACGAGGAATTTCGTGGACCTTGATCTGATACCGTCGATCGGGTGACCTTTGTAATAACACAGCAGATGGGTAGGTGCATTAGTCCCTCAACAGGAGGAAGACTTGAATACGCGGTCCACAGAAACCTATCAGTTTCTGCTGATGTCAACAAGTTATCTGTGCCTTTATTGTAAATCATTGCAACGCCAATGCGTGGTTTTCAAGTCGTTTTACGGAGACGTATATTTATATTAATCAACCTGGAATTCAGCTGAACAAAAATGGTTAAAAATACCGGCCATTCAGACGTCAACTTCATCGTATGACCGTGGCAAAGGAGTTTTTTTTAAACTTGGAAAAATTAACTGAAAATTGTCATGTTGTAAATGTTTTGCCTATATGGCGTGCTTAGAATTTGAAAGTGGTGCACCAATTCAAGTATTGCCCTCATGGAGCGATGTGAATCAGTTTGAAACGGAAGGGAAGCTTAATGGAGGGGTGGCGATCCTTTATAAAACATGCCATTATTTCTTAAAAAATGTTTAATGACGTATAATAATGTGCCGTAAAATAATTTTGATTTGGGATTATTGGGAAAATAATAACTCTAAATACTAACAACTAAAAACTCTTTATTTACTACGAAAATAATACCTGTTCACTGTATGGTTGGAAATGTTTAAGTTATACGTATAATTCAAATGAGAGTAACATTAGTGCTGCAGATTGGATGACAAACTTATATTAGAATCGTAAGTTGTTACTTTTAGTAGAATGCATGCTGAATATTGGAGTCATGTGCCTAACGGTTTCTAAGCAATTAATTATTTTTGCTGTGGTTCACTTTTTTGACTTGAAGATTTGTTATTTGTTTCAAAATGCCGTTTTACCGACGATCTTCGACATACCATTGCTTCAGAACATAAAACAAGCACCGCTTCATCGCCTTTACTAATAATGCCATATTTCTAGATGCACCAAGTTTGAAATTATCTGTTACACTTTTTGTTCTGAATTAGCCAGGTTCAATAACAGTTAAAAATCGCAAATATAACACAAATAAACTTTAAAGTACAGTTGTGTCAACGAAACTGAGTCTGCTATGCGTTGACAAATTTTGCATCATAAGTCCACGACATAACTAAGACAAGACGATAACAAACGAGTGTGCTCCCTGCCGCCCTGCGTTTGTTCCTAATACTTCATAGTGAACTTTGTTATTTTAAAATAAAATGCAAACCATTTTGATCACTCGCGTGCCCAAAACATTCTTTTTGCGTGCCCAAAGGGACGCGTGCCACTGGTCGCCCCCGATATAGACATCGGCTGTTTTGAAAAAAAATTATAGTAAAAAAAATGTGTGGGACATGTACGCACGAAGAAGTAATACCCCTTTTGGCGTAACAAAATTAAAATCTTTCTAAAAATCTTCACAGGGCAAGAGCTGGTCCAAGGACGAAACGCGGTCATGAGCAGAGTTGAACGATACTATTGATTGATTGAATATTAACGTTGCACTGTTCACACACAGCTACACGAGGGCTTTTGGCGACGGACCACTAATTTGAACCATGGTCAAATGACGGGACCACCGAGCTGGATTCCAACCCCCCCCCACCACACCCAAAGGGAGGATGAATGATACTAACCTTGAGTCAATCGGACCAGCCAAACCTGAGATAACCACGATTTAAATGAATTTAAACACCCCCGCACAGGGACAATAGGACCAATAATATGGGGATGGGTCGAAGGCGGGAATGATCTGTCCCGTTCTGCATATTTCTAGACAAAGCATTTTCGTATCCGTTCGTACGCAACGCAAAGCAAAGGTTCGCTGACCCGGGGGTATAGCTCAGTGGTAGAGCATTCGACTGCAGATCGAGTGGTCCCCGGTTCAAACCCGGGAGTCTTCAGGGAAGTGAAGAGAAAATTGTTTTGGGGATTTTGAAGGCGGGAATGATCTGTCCAATTCTGTATATTTCTAGACAAAGCATTTTCGTATACGTTCCTACGGAACGCAAAGCAAAGTCTCTCGGACACGGGTTGTATAACTCGGTGGTAGAGCATTCGGCTGCAGACCGGGAGTTCTCCGGTTCAAACCCGGGTGCTCCCATTTTCAGCGAAGTGAAGAGAAATAATTTTTTTTGAGAATTTCTCCGAAGGCGGCAATGATCTGTGCCCCCGTTCTGTATATTTCTAGAAAAAGCATTTTCGTATACGTTCCTACGGAACACTAGCAAAGGTTCGCTAATGCGGGTGTATAACTCAGTGGTAGAGCATTCGGCTGCAGATCGAGAGGTCTCCGGTTCAAACCCAGGTTCCTCTCCTTCAGGGAAGAGAAATATTTTTCTGAGAATTTCGAAGGGGGGAATGATTTGTCCCGTTCTGTATATTTCTAGACAAAGGATTTTCGCATCCGTGACGGTTTTGCATCACATCCGTGATGGTGTGCGCGCGCATTGTAAAAATTTACCCTCCTCCTATTTCTCTAACGCCCCAAAAGAAGTATAACTAAAAAAGACGAATACAGCCAAGACAGAACATTTGAAAGTATACAGAAAAACATTTCAAGATTTATTTACATACCTAGCACGTGTTTCTATGTATGAAACATTAATGTGATAGTCCAGTTCCTGGCACACTCCACTGAATATCATAGTTACTGACTGCACGTGTTATCCTTTCATGCCATTCTGCTATATCGCAGCCAAAGGAGGTAAGAAAACTTGAGTGTTAGGTTTAAGAATAGGTTTTTGGACAATACGGAAAGGACAACATGTGTGTTATTCATTACATTGATAATATGTAAAATGGAGTGTGCTCGGAACTGGACTGTCCCATTGATGTATGCCGTGCAACTAAGGTTTGACGCATAGAACACCTGCTAGGTATGAAAATAAAACTTGAATTGCTTACAAATATTCTTTTTTGCTCTATTCGTCTTATTTATTTATTTTTTACTGTAGCACTTGGAATTCCGGAGGGTTTTAATTCTCCTTTTAAAATACGTAAAATGAAGTGGGAAAAACAAAAATTATTGCAATAATATTCAAAAGTGTTGCCTTATTCTTTCTATTATTATATATTTCCCTTCCTTTATCAGTGGCACAACAGCCGAGGGTGGACTTTCAAAAGCCTTTTCCAGGTCAGCCTTCCTGCTACTGTTCTCCAGTGCCTAGTTCTCAAAACTAGGAGATCTTCTTCTAGGCCATCTAAGAATTGGCCTACCCTTTCTTCTTGTGCCAATTGGTTGAGCATTGAAGACTTTTTTAGGGGTGTGGTCTTCGCTCATTCTGATAACGTGACCTGCCCTTTATTTTGATGAAGTTAACAATTTCGGATTCTTTAAAAGATTGTTAGAGCTCTAGATTTCATCTTCTTCGCCATGTTCCATTTTCCCGAATTCCTCCAAAAATTAATCTTAATATCTTCCTTTCGTAGATACTTATCATGTTCGTATCTGTTCGAGACATGAACCAAGTTTCATATGCATAAATTAATACTGATCTTAAAAGACTTTTATACAATAGAGAACCTTTGTTTTTCTTTTGATTAAATTTGATTTCATATATTTTCGTATTCCATTAAGACATCTATTAGTTATAGTAATTGTGTATTGGATTTCAGTAGTACACAATTGTTTCTATTGTTAATTTCCGAACCTAAATAAATGAAGCTGTCAACAACTTCAATACTCTTACTCTTCAATTTTAAAATGGAAATCCTTAAAACATGATTTAGTGCAAGGCATGTACTTGGCCTTATTTTCATTGATTTTCAGTCCCATCCTAAGGGCCTCTTTCTCTAAAGATATAAAAGCCTGTCTCTTTGTGCTGATGATATATTTTAATTTCATTTAATATGGCCCCTTTTTCAAGTGGATGCAAAAACTGTCTTTAAAAGGCAAGGAAATCGTGCCTTTGCACGGAAATGGAACCCACCAAGACGCATGTTGCGTTGGTCAAAGCCAAAATGAACGAGAGAATTTTGCATCAGGAACATATAATAGATGAATAAATTTAATTTTTTAATGTCGAATGATATAAGCAGCATTCAGTTCGATCGGGACATCTGCTACTTGCGCGATTTCCCAGAACTCATCACGGAAACGATGTTCTTTTCCTTTTCGCTCCCTAAATGACA
Organism: Trichonephila inaurata madagascariensis; assembly: GCA_019973955.1. NCBI lineage: Eukaryota > Metazoa > Arthropoda > Arachnida > Araneae > Nephilidae > Trichonephila > Trichonephila inaurata. The sequence continues at coordinate 226,440 of BMAV01005189.1, forward strand.
CCGAGTGACGTCAAACACAAAGAATAGGCGCAGGAGGTTCGTTCTTTTGCTTTTGCGTTCATGGGCAAAGGAACTGGCATGGTATTTTCGCTTCTATTCGTTTTCTCGTCGAGTAGAAGTTAGAAGAGCGGAGTATCAACTCAAAAACCTAGAAACCTAAACCCTTCTTCATCCTGTCTTATCTTGTATAAATGGTACCAAAATCTTCCTCTGGGAAAGTCATGGACTGTAAAACAACACGAGGGCTACAGGTGACGCACCTCATAATTTAATCCTCGATCAAGTGACGAGAACGACACCCGAGCTGGCGCTTCACTCAACGGGAGCACTTTGAGCCCTCTCTCTACTGTGGGTCTTCAGTGGCACAGGGCCGAAAGGTGGCACAAGAGATAAAATGCCATCTGCTGTTGTCGTTTATGAAAAGTTTTTAATTGTCTGACCGAGATGCCTTTTATATAAACCCACGACTGCCACAGCGTTCGAGGTAACCTAGTGGTCAAGGGAATGAACTCGTGGCTGGCGAGACCAGTACCCCTTAAGACCCGCCGTGTTGGGGAGCGATGCACGTTAAATCTGTCGAGAACTCAAACGTCCTCCCATTAGTGTGGTGTTGTAGTTAGGAGGGGGGGTAGCAGCTCACAGGTGGTTGAAGGGGTTTCAAAATGAGGGGGCCCGCCCCCAAAAAGCCCCGTAGCTGAAAGTGCTAGTTAATTTTCACTTACCCCCCGGTTGCGTACGGTATAGTGGTCATAGTAAAAGTTCGCCATTAAGCGCCTGATTGTATTAAAAAACATTCTTATAGGCTTTGTTTTTAAAAAGGATGAATTAATTTCTAAAACGAAAGTAAATTATCTTTTTGGGGCTTCCGTATACCCCCCTCCTCCAAAGTTGTTTTTTTTCTACTTAAAATAAACATGATTACTAAATTTCAAGTCTCTAATAGTTCAAAATAGGAATTTCTTATGCTAAGTCCTCTTAGCCATTCCGAAACCCCCTTTGAGAGACCCCCCTTCCCCTTCCTTAGCAGATCTCTACTGATAAAGGAAATGTGCTTTCCAAATTTTAAGTCTAAAGGTCTAATATTTCCCAGAGATCCATGAGATAATAATTGAGGCAACATTAGGTCACCCCTTTTTTACAGGGACTTAACTTGCCTTTTTTGATGAGCGAAACATTCCAAGCTGTTTGTTTTTTTTTGTGAAATTTTTACAAAGGGGAAAAATAGGAATATATCATAACCATTATCAGAGGTTATTGAACAATTTTTGTAAAATGTATTTAAATAATTTTTAAGTTCAAACAAAAAAAAAACCTGAAATCCAAGCTTTAAAAATGAATGTCACCATTTTCAAGAGATTTCAATTTCTGATTAAAAAAAAAAAAAAAAAAAATACGATTAATTTTAGTCCAATTTTAAAACAACATATATATATTTTAAAAAATAATTTTTTAAAAAAAAATCTTTATAGTTATATTCGCATTCTGCTGATATTATAACCTTTCTTAAACTAATTGACCTTAATTGTTTTCGAGTTAGTTTTATGCACAATTAAATATCCAAATAATCATTAAACACGTTTGACACGGAAGAAAAAAAACTTTTTTAAATGAATTAAAAGTTGCAGACTTTTTTAAAAAAAAAATGTTGCTACCAGTTTTGTTAAAAGCGATGAAATGTTAGCTACCTCTCAATATATTCCCCAAATTTAAAATAGTTTAAAATAATTTATCAATATCTTCATATATTTCCGTTCTAAAAAAATTCATATTCGAATTTTTCTGTTTTAAAGATGCACAGAACTAAAAAAAATTTTAAAAATTGTTATCTTTTTAATTATTTTATTAAAAAATTTTTTTTTAACAAATACGATTCAACTATAATACACTTTAACAGCCTTTTTAAAAATCAATAGGAATTTAAAAAGACTGCAAAGAAAAACATCGGGAAATTTTCTTTTTCTATAAATATTTTTAAAAATATAAAACCTTTTCCCTTTGAAAATGAACATTAAAAAACACTATTTCATATTTAAAAATGGCATTGGTTTAAAAAATTTTTTAAAAGAGAGATAAAAAGCCTTTTTAAAAACTATAATTTTTTTAAAAACGTCTATTTCCGACCAACAAACACCACATCCCCCCAGGCAGAAGTTGATCTTTCCATGTGCTGAACAGCGTATCCAGTGCTAAAGCTGTAGAGTCGTTTCTTGTGAATTCTACCCAGTCGTTTGTGCTAAATTTCATCCCCTCTTCGTAAAGTACGTAGTCTTTAGCAGCCTTTTTAACTCATCGCTCCCGTGCATGTCGGCGAGATGTGGACCTCACACACTTTACTCGGGCACAAGCTGGTTTTATAAAGAAGCACATTGTTCTTCAGGGCGAGATTTGGGAAACCGACCCGCGGGGAACAGTTTCATTTGCCGTGCCGTTCGTCCACGGGATTAGTGTAAAGAACAGCGATTGGGGCCCCCCGTCCATCATCATCCGTCCGGAAGATCATTTTTCCGCCCCTTCTCTGGGGTCGGTCAAACATCGCACGAAAAAACCGGAAACCCGGCAGAGGGATGGCCTTGTGCGATGGAAGTGGGTGCGGCAGAAGTTCCACATCGGTGAGGATACCCGGGGTGTAAAGGTATTTCAGATCTCTTTAAATCAATCCCTTGATCCATATGATCCAGCAGAATAGGATCTGTTTAGTTTGGGATTTTATTGTCCCAATGGAGTTTTTCTATTTTATTCAGATCAAATCCGTCGCACCAAGAAAACTCCAGGGAAAGGGAAAGCAAGTCGTCTTTCCCAAAAACATATTTTTGTTGTTCATCAGATACTTTTGGTGTACGGCAGCATGCAAAAACGCTTTTCTTTTAAAATTTAAAAGATGAAAAATCTCAGCCCCCAAGGGGGATCTTGTAACCCTTTTTATCCATTAGAAAACTTGAAAGATTAAAAATTTATGCCCTTGTAGAAGGGGAAATAAAAGAGGTCACCATTTTTCCCCCTTTTGTTTACTTCCATGTTTAAAGTCAATTCCCCGTCATCTTTTAGATTTCGACAGGAACAAAATTAACTTTTTCCGGGTTTGAGAGTTTTGAATCTTCGATGGTCCAGTGAACATCGATTTTCCGCACGCTCCCGTCGTTCCTTTGGAAAAATGCTGCTGGTGTCACGGCCTTTTCCCTCGGTCCTCCACCCGTTCAAAAAAACCCTTTTGCATGTGTCCAGAAGGGACAGTTTCTTTTTTTTTCTTCATCATTTTATCTCAAGTAAGCCCAAATTTACGGATCCATTACCTTTTCTTTTGAATGTTTTTAAATCCAGATTTTTTTGCAGAAAATGAATCGGAGCCCCCCAAAACAATCCGGGAATTTTACTTTCACCCCGGAATGTTCCCCCGATCCATCGTTCATTTTCCAAAAAATAGAGAGATAAAAAAACTTTCCTTTAAACCTCCTCGCGGGGACAACGACAGCTGCCACAAGATGTCATTTCTTTTTATGTGCATTTTGGGACTCTCGATGTCTTCATCTGTTTTCTGCCAGTTATGGCTGTAATTCATTATATCCCATAAGATGGTAATCCAAGGCCCCCTCTCAACATCCGCTTTGCAGGCCATGACCAAAGGTAAGAGTCGGTTCTTCTACCGTAACAATGCTAGAGGAAAAGGGTGAGATCTTTGCGCGATGGCTGTAAGCCGATAACCTAAATTTCCCATTTTAGATTCAAGACTCAACAGTCATAATCAAACACGTCACTGTTAACTGCGCCTGTGCAACATTTCCTGACGAAAGCTGGAGTGATGTCACTTCAGCATCCACCGAAACATTTATTTTTTTTATTTCAGTTCGAGCCTCTAAGCAATATGTGAGTGAATGAGAGTTATATTAACGTCACACTATAAAGCAACAAGAGAGCTGCTGGCGATGGACCTCGCAGTTTTAAACCATGGTCAAGTGACGAGGAAGACACCTGAGCTTACACCCTTCCTCTTCTAATTTCTACACCTCACCAATAGGAGGCGTTTGATAACGTGCATCGGCTCCCTATACACGGCGGGTTTTCAGCGGTACTAGGCTCGAGCACACATGACGCGCCAGCTACCAGTCCCTAACCTGGACCACTAGGCTACCGCAAACGTCTGAATAATGTCAAAGGATTTCGCTTTTGTTATTGCCATCCACAATATCTCAGTTTGCTTACATATCACAAGAAGCAATTTCATTTGGTAGATTTTGCCTCTATCCTGGCACAGTACTTCCGCTGCTTAAAAAATAATGAAACCATTCTTTTTAAGACTATGAGCTAAATATAGCATTCTCTCTGTAACTTGAAATCATAAATTTAAGCTAAAATTTACATAATGTACCGTGGTCCGGTCGTCAAGTGGTCATGTTCGCGAATATTTAGCCGGCAAAGTTGAGTAGTAGGTTTGAATTGAGTGCCACTGAAGATCCACCATGTAGACGGGTTAATGCGTATTAAGTTTTTCTTGGCTCAAAGCTCTCACGTCGGTTGTTTGGCTCTCATGTGGATGTTTGGAGATGGTGTGCCCACTGGGGTGTCATCCTGGTCACTTGATCATGTTCAAAATTACGAGATGTGTCCTTAATAGCCTTGGATGACGGATCTTGTAGTGCGACGTAAATTGAAATTAAAGAACATAAGGTACCTTTTTTGACCATGAATCTGATGAGTTTAGGATCTATTCGTCAAAAAAATATGGGTGTAATATATGATAGTAATATACACGATTTTTCTATCGCAGTTAAATGGTGAAGAGTGTTCTCGCATTCGATAAATGTTCTTTTTATAGCATACAGGGTAAAAGTTACACTCATAAGTAACGCACAGAGGCTATTGGAGACGTTAATTTGTAATTTTAAGACGAGAAGGATGTTTGAGCTGGCCTCCACTCTTCAAATTTCAAAACCTCGTCAACATGTGGGTTCTGAGCCTCGGCAAAACTAGCGTGCATCAGCTTTTTTACACGTTGGATTTTTACTGGTACTCTGATATTGTTCCGACAAAGTCAAGGTACTAAAAAACAGTTCATAATTTTGGTGCTGTTTATTTCACAGTCCACCTAAGTGTAATTTAGAATTGTGAGCTATATAATGCATTATCTTAAAACAGAGATGATTTGGGCAAATTTTTTTTCGTGATTACGTTTTGATCTACAAGAGGGAAATAGCAGCCCACCGCACAGTGGGCAGTTTTCCCAATCTGGCGCACGGAAAGTGAAAGAATGAATTTGCGCGATATAAAAAAACAACCCACTATTTATGATCCTCATTTCACCAGGCGTCTTTCTACTTACCACCCGCTGCTCAGACTTACTGAAAAATCTCTTCTGGATTTCATAGAGGCAGGTCCACTAGGACTGTTTTTCTAGACATTCAGAAGGCTTTTGACAGGATCTGGGGACTCATCTACAAACTTATCACTAACAATTTTACACCTGCTTTAATTCATCTCCTTAATTCTCATTTAGTTTACAGATTCTTCAAAGTAAGAGGGAATGATACTCTTTCTTCTTTTAATATCAAAAGTGGTGTGCCTCGGGGTAGTCTCCTTGGGCCCCTGTTATTCAACATATAAATTAATGATATACCTACTCACCCTCAAACCAGTACTAATATTTAATTTATAATCACAACATTATTACCCGTGCACTCAACTCACACTTACACCTTCCTGAAAACTTTTTTAACACCTTGAAAATAAAAATTAATGTAGATAAAACAATAGCCGTACTCTTCACCAGAAGAAGAAAACGAGTCACACACGGCCAACTCTCTATTCCACAGAGCAAGGAGGTCTAGGAGTACTCCTAGACAGAAATTTATCATGGAAACAACACATCTTATACGCCCCCGAAAAATTCCAGAACACCTTGCGCTCAATTTACCCCTTAATTTGCCGGAATTCTCAAATGAATCCTTGCAGCAAAGTACTTCTCTACACTGCTGTTTTGCGGTCCATCTTAACGAACGCTTGCCCTGTGTGGGGCTATGCAGCTAATTCAAACATTAAGCTTTTAGAAAATGCCCAAATTGCTTTAATCAGGAATATAACTAAGGCATGTAGATACACTAAAAATATAGATATTTACAAAGCTATTAACATTTATCCTTTTAAAAAATATATTCAAAAATTGGCAATTAAATTTTTTGATAATCTGCCAAATTCTAATAACTTAAATGTCTTAAATCTTGAAAGAAAATTACAATCCCAATGTCAATACTAAGAGGCCCAGAAGAATCCTGGACTCGTGTAATCCCCCTAGTAATTGATTGCGTCATTCCCCTCGCGGCGAATGACCCTTTTCTAATTTGTCATTTTGCTTTCATGTTTCCTTTCTTAATTTTAAAATATTCTCAATCTGCAACCCACACAGGCAAGCACTTTTTTCCAATCAATTTCTGTTCCATAACTTCAAGTCAGCGAATAGAGTGTTAACTCACTAATTCTTTTAGTCCACTAATCCGGAAGCTTCCTCTCAATCCAGGCCTCTCCACTTCAAGGTCCAAATACATTTCGATAAGGGATGGAGGAACGTTTCGCGTTCCGTTTCCCAAAGATGTCGAGCTTTTGGCTTATGATCCTCATATGTTCCCTAGCCATGTGGTAAACAGTTTTTGTCAGTACGCGAATAGAAATATTCTACAATCAGCGGTTTAGATCGGGTTTCTTTTTTGCTACAAGAAACACTTGCGAGTATCATTTTCTAGTAAGAAGTTTAATCGTTTGGTCTGAGTGAAAAAGATTATGCAGATTTAAGCGGGGTTTTTTTCACATGCCGTGGGTAAGTAATTTCTTGATGTGACTTTCAAATTAGGTTCAAGTTTGATTAAAAATTGTAAAAACATTTAGCACAGCATGTAACTCCTACTAACATATGTCGGTTTTTTGTGTTTATTGGAGTGGAACTTTTGAGATTGACACGGATTGATCACAGTAACACTCAAGTCACATGGAGTAGATATAGACCTTTAATTTAATACCACATTTAGCTGCTACTACGTACTACTCCCAAAGTTATGATTTCTTTTCAGCGTTGGCCGACTCGGCGTGCCTTATGCAATGTGTGGAAGGAAGAGCAAGATACTAGCGCAAAACTAATGTTGTTTTGAGTTTAACTTGGACTACAACGGACTTCGATAAATATGAGGAGCAACAGCAATTAAAATTTAGAAAAAATTTTAAAAATTTCTTCTCGTTTGTAGGGAAAAATAGATCAGTTGCCACAGAAATTAAAAGTTCTTCTCTAAGTCGAATGATGCCGTGGTTAACGGGGGAGTAAGATTTATATTATATTTTATTATTTTGAAGAAAAATATATAGCTAATATTTTAGTGTGGTATTTTATGTTTATTTAAGCTTATAATAATTATTTTTTTCAGAATTATGAACTTTAAAATGGTTTTTCTCGTTTGTGCTTTTTCAGATTCAAAATACCACTTCTTCCACAATTATTTACCAATCACTTCCCTTTTTTTCCCTGTGTCTTATATGTAATGCATGTAACAAAATCAGGGATCTCCATTTTGCTGTCAATTGAATGCTTCTTTTTTTTAAGAAAAATTAAATGTGTGTGTGTGGGAAATATTAGGCTTTTGGTTGAATTTTAGCATTTAATATACTTTATATAAACCACATAAAACAAATTTTAAATTCGTAAACACTATACTTTAAAAAAAATTAATTATTCACACCTTTTTTAAACTAATATATGTGTTTATTTTATATATCTTACCCATCAAAAAAGAAAGAAAGAAAAACTGCAAAGAAAACAAGAAAAAAGAAAGTCGAAGAATTCACTGTATTTTCAATGTATTAAGAAAATAATTTTGTACTAAAATTAATGAATTTTAAGGAGTTTTATAATTTCAATACAAAAATTAAAATCTTATTTTTAATTAAATCGGGGACATGGGACAACCCACGAGGGTGAAAGAGATATCGGAGATGTTTTAGTGAACTAAATTGGTGGTTAAAGACTTTACTTTTGGATGAAACGTCCAGAACTCTATTGATCCGGCGAGTTGGGGTCAAAAAACCCGTTCAAGATTTTAAACCCCCATAAAATGTGAAAAGAGAAGAAAAAAAAAATCAGAAAAGAAAAAAATTCGTTATATAGAAATGCACTTTTGGGTTTGAGCGATTATTTTACGAAGAAAATCTAAAAAAGTTCCCGGAAAAAGTTCGCTATGTGAAAAAATTCCAAATATAGAGGTTCGTTTATAGAGGGTTTGATTTTTTTCCAGCATTTTAATATTTTTTTAAACCCAAAAATTATTGGTATTTTAAAAACGATCCCTAAAGGTATTTAAAACATCCCAGAAATATTGCAAAAAAATTTTATGTCAAAAAAGAAAAAAATAAAATTTTAAAAAATTTTCCCAAATTTTTTTAAAGGAAATTAAAATTGTAAAATTTTGAACAAAAGTTAAAACTTTTTTCTCGTATCACATTTTTTTTTAAATAAACAAACATGAAATGCTAAAATGTAATTTTAAATACAAAAAATTTTAAAAAAAGCTCAAAAAAGGGGGCCGAGTCCTTTTAATCACTCTTTTATCCTTTTTTTGTATATGTATAATTTCGTTTGATTGTATTTGTTTATATATATAATCTTTAACAACTATTAAATTTAATTTTTTTAACTTGCACGCTATTTCTTGTATATATTCTCCCACGTGTAAATTACTGTTTCTAATATCCTTAGATCCTTGTTCAAAACCTAGTTCCACTTAGCAATCGTTTATTCTTGATTCAATTCAAACTTAACATAAATTAGTTAAGACTCTATTGACCTTGTTTGTTAGTAAAAAAACAGAAAAGAATACCCAATTTACATATTAATTACTATGTTTTTAGATCATTCTGAAGACTTAAAAGCCATAAAATAATTTCCGTGCGCCAGATTGGGAAAACTGCCCACTGTGCGCCGTCACAAAATCCACTTTGAACCGAGTTTCCTTTCCCGTGCGCGATCCAAGATTCGTGTTGCGTGTTTCACTACTAGGAAATGTTTCTCATTTCTTTATTCCGAAACCGCAAAGTACCTGAAAGTGTTTCTGCAAAGAGATTATCGGAAGAGTTTGGAGAAGGATTTCAAGATCATAAGAAAATTGAGCTTAAATTTAATTTGCTTTGTTATCTCATTGCTGCAGATATTGACACAATACCTGAGAAGCTACTGCTTGAACTTATTGCCTTGCAATCAGATCACAGTGTGAAGGAAATGTTGAACACTATGACATTGGCTTTTACAAATCTTTGCCGGCTGAGAAATTTCCATGGAAGGAAAAATTTCCTGAGGAATTGTTCTTAATAACTTATACTCGACAGATACAAATATTTATCAAAATAATTGAAACACCTGTGAATAAAAATGATATTTTTCAATGCGCTTCATAAGCAGGTAAAATATAAGAGCTACCAATTTTTTTTTAAATACTTTTTCTGGTAATTTGTGGTAGCTTTATTTAAGTTCTGTAAGTCTTGAGATTTTTTCAAAAATGTAAAATGTTCGACCTATCAGATTTTGAAAGAAGCCAAATTGTAGGGACCCGTCTAGCTGGAGCAAATGTGAACGAAACATCCCAACTTTTTAAGCGTTCCTAGATGTGCGTTGTCTATAGACATGGCACATACACACAGCGCGGCAAAACAAGCTAGGCAAATCAAAATAGTGAATGGAAAGAGATGCTCAGTGAAAGAGACCGAAGAGTAAAAAGCAAACAACTGCAGCAAAAGTGACCACAGAACTCAATCAGCATCTCGATTTTCCAGTGTCAATGATTACGGTTAGAAAGCACCTTCATAAGCAAAATGTTGACGGCAGAGCAACAATCCCCTAGCCACTTGTTACGGATGTAAATGTGAAACATCGTCTACAGTGGAGTCACAAAAAACCTGGTGGGAAAGAAGAAAGAAAGACCTGGAAGAATTGTGACGAATCGTATTTCACACTTTTACCTGCCACAAGACGGGTGCACGTTTGGTTGACACCTGTTGAAGCGTATGATATTGACTGTCTCCTTCCAACTTTCAAGCATCAAGGACTCTTCCGTCGCAAAGATAGGTCGTATTTCTGGAGGTCTTCGACATCATAATTTCAGTTTTCTTCAAGCTGCAGCCTTTGCCTCTCTCTTCGTCATTCATCAAGGGGCCGCAGTAAGGTCAAGGTAACGTAATCGTGTTATGAGTTCGAGCTTTGTTCCGCTGAAGACCCGCCATGTAGAGAGATCCCTTTCGCGTTAAATACACTCACTTTCAAAAGTTAAGCACGGAGAGGAAAAGGCTAATTTCCGGAAGCCAATCAGAATTGAAGAGAATGCAATTCGCTGCAGAAGTAGATGGAAGTATGCAAATATGTTAGGTAACAGCCAATCGTGCTTTCATGACAAGAAATATGCAAAAAGGGCAGTCTTATAAGAAGCCAGCTTTATGAAGGGTTACAGAAGCTGATTGTAAGTGCTGATAGAAGGTGTTTAAAACCTTCGTACAATTTGTTTTCAAGACATACGTGTTTCTATGACTTCCAGAAAACGAATGCAAGATTCTGAGCTCTTGCGTGTTGTGGGGCGCAATGAAGCAGGACAGTCGAAAACAGATGTTGCTCTTTTCATAGGCGTTCATCATTGTGTAATTTCAAGAATTTATGGAAAAAATTCCAAACCACACAGACAGTTGTCCGAAGGCCCGTAGGTGGTCGCCCGAGGGTTACAACCCCGGCGGAAGATCGATATATTGCTATTGTAGCCAAGTGGAATTGCAGAGCGACCTCCACAAGTGTGATATCTATGGTTACAGCGTCCATTGGTAAGGCTATATCTGCAGCTACTGTATGGCGAAAATTACATATGAATGGACTGTATGCCCGGGTACCTCGAGTTTGTGTTCCTCTATCCGCCCCATCAAGAGAGACACGATTAAAGTGGTGTCGGGAACTTGGCAATTGGACTGTGTCTGACTGGGGCAATGTCATGTTTACTGATGAGTCAAGATTTGCTCTGGAGCCAGATGACTAGCGAATAAGGATATGGCGTAAACAAGGAACTCGCAATCAGCCCCAAAACATCACTGAACATCACGCATTCCGAGGCGGAAGCATTATGGTTTGGGCAGGGATTTCATTAGGATACCGCACCCACCTGCACATCTTTAAACGGGGTTCTGTGACGGCTGTCCTGTATCGAGATGAAGTCCTAGAACCCATTGTGAGATTGTACGCTGCAGCAGTTGGCCCTACTTTTGTTTTAATGGACGATAACGCTCGTCCCCATAGGGCTGACATCGTCGATGACTACCTGGAGAGTGAAGGGATTGCGCGTATGGCGTGACCAGCATATTCGCCCGACCTTAATCCCATTGAAAATCTTTGGGATGCTCTCGGCCGTGCTGTATCTTCACGTTTCCCACCTCCAGCCACTCTTATTGAGCTGGAAACTGCTCTGCAAGAAGAATGGCGATTGCTTAATTCTGCGGTGGTTGACCACCTAATTGAAAGTATGGTCAGAAGGTGTAAACTTTGCATACAGATGAGGGGGGATCACATACCCTATTAATGTCCTTTTTTTCATTTTATGCTGTTTATTTTCATTTTATACATAATTCTGTTTAAGTCTCCAGTATGACATTATCTGATAACTTACAAAAATTTAATATTGTTTTCATTTCTGTATATAATTATTGATTTTGTTTTATCTAAAATATATATGCTACCTTACTGCCAAATTTTGTGTCAATCAAAGCAGTATTTGTTGATTTTTTTGCATTTTACATCTTCGTGCTTAACTTTTGGAAGTGAGTGTATGTCAAGGCTCAGATGTCCTCCCATGGTGTAGTGTGGAAGTTAAGAGAGGGGATGAAAGCGCACCTTTATCATTTGGCTGTTGCTTAAAATTTCGTGGTCTGTTGCTAAAAGCTCTCGTGTAGCTAGATAATGCAACGTTAGCATTTACTCGCTCGCAAACGACTTTCTGTCCAGTTGAGTTAGGGTTTCGATTCTTGGTGCTGTTGAAGACCCAACGTGTTGAAAGATTGATTGCTTGAAATTAATTTCTCTGGACGCGTAAGTTTTTCATGTAGGGGTCCAATCAAGTCCTCGTCACTTGACTGTGGCTTAAAATTTTGAGATTCTTCGCCAGACGCCTTCGTATTCTTTCTTAGGCCATGGTCATCCATCAGAAATGCAGATGTTCGAATCTGTTAGGCGAGTTACTTATTCTACCCATTGCTAGGAGAGTCTACAAATGCTATATTAATGGTAAGAGAGTGAGAGACCCATATGAGTATACTTCTCGTGAATAACCCTCATTTCTTGCCCAACGCAGGCCATACTTTCATTTTTACCTTTCTTTCTAGCTGTTGGTTGAATCTCAAAGGTCACTCAAGTATACGTAATGATTCATTTCGATTTTGCAGGCAACCCATTCAAGTGCGACTGTGAGCTGCTGCCTTTCCTTTTGGAGCTTAACTCCTCCAAGACTCCTGCTACGGACGTACCTTTATGCACGACATCTAATAAGACTGCAATCAACTCCCCTCTCCCCTCCCAATGTCCGCCCGAATGTCGCTGCCGTTGCACCCAGCGCGATCAGCAACACTTCGTGTCCTTGGACTGCAGCTCCAGGGGACTCGATTCCCTTCCGCCACTTTTTCGAACACCCAACGCATCCACCGTCGAGGTAAGATGAATAAAGAAGAGTTTATAAACGTCACAATACAAAGCGAGACTCATTTTGAAACTCGGTCGAATGACGAGGACGACACCTGGACTCTCCACACGACGTCTTTAGGCCGTAACAAATTTAACGTGCATCACATCTGGTCCACGCAACGGATTTTCAATGCACCAGGCTCGAAGTATTGACCCTCAGGTCGCGAGTCCGTGACCATAAGCATTAGGCTGCTACGGCCACTCGAGGTAAGATCACAATTAAGGGTAAGTTTAGCCATCAAACATTTAAAGAGTCAATCTTTCAACTTCCTTCCTTTGAAATGAACCTTCGTAAAACTAAAGGCTCGCCGTGTAGAGGAATTGATGTGTTGAGTTCAAAGCTCACAAGTAGGTGTAGTATGAACTTTTAGATGGAGTTCAAGATCAAGTGTCATCATCATCACTAGATTGTGGTTAGAAATCACGAGGTGTACCGCCATTAGTCCTCATGTTGCCTCGAAAAGCGACGCTAATAAACAAGCTATGAAATTGTTCCTCTTTCTCAGCTGGGAATTGAAATTTCTTTTATGATTTCTTTGCCAAAGTGGTAGGACCTTTATTATCGCAATGGTTCTAGATCACAACATTCTTGTTCAAACAAGTCACGACGAATAACATTGTCGTGACTCGTTAAAAAATTTTGAACAAGAATATTGTATTAGTCGGAAGAGTTTGTGTTTTTGAAAGATTGTGTGTATGATTGGCATGAATGTGTATTATGTTTTTCAGAAATCACTATTATGAGTTGTTATTTTATTCCATACGACAATAATTTTCTTCATCATCTAATCCGTTATTCCTAACTGAATGGAAATTAAAACTATATTGAGCTTATCACTGAAAAGTATAAATCAAGGAACGAGAGAATCCAAAAGTTTTCTTGAGCAATCTTCTGTATTAAATTTTATTTCGTATTGCATTCAGCTGTGAGTGATTTTAAATTTTAAGCCACTGGCCGAAAAGAAACTTGAATTCATTCTCGAAATCACAACGAGTTCTTAGAATTAGGCGTAATTCGTAACTCTGGCGATCTTCACAGACGGTAAAACAAAGCGAGAAAATAGAGTTATCGAATTTGAAAAAAATGTGTGGACAGTAAAATTAAATGATTGGATTAATTTATTTGTGCTATCAGGATAACTTCCACGACACATTATGGGGGCCGTTGTTGCCGAATGGTTATGGTTACGAAATCGTTGCCGGAGTGCCACGATTTAGAGTCCTGGGGCCACTGAAGACCCACCGTGTAGAGGGGATCCGATGCACGTGAAATCTGTTTTGACTCAAAATCCTCCTGTTGGCGTGGTGTAGTTGTTAGAAGAGGAAATGCCTGCTTAAGGTGACGTCCTCGTCACTTGACCGAAGTTGAAAACTTTGACCAACAGCCCTCATGTTGCTTAAAAAAGCGATGCTGATAAAATTCTTTCACCATCCCCCATTATATTATGTTGATTTTGTTTGCAGAACTCTACCACCCTGGAGATCCACTTACCTCGCCAAGTGAAAGAGAACATCGTCTTCTCGGATTTGGGTCCCTTTGTCATCGAGGACGAGATCGGGGGCCTGGACCTCTCCAACAACTCACTGCAGACTCTGGAAGAGGGGAGCTTCCCCGAAGGGCTGAGGATTTTCCACCTGTCAGACAATCGCCTCCGACAGCCCCCTACTGCCCTGCTCTATTCTCTGTCGGAGTTGAGTGAGGTGTCCCTGGCCAACAATCCTTGGACCTGCGACTGCGGAACCCTCGGCTTCAAGAAGTGGATCCTCTCGAAGTCCGATATCGTGAGTGATGTTCGCACAAATGAGAATGACGTAATTGTTCAACTGCGAAATATTGTGTGTTGTGCAGCTTGTTACTATAAAAAGTATCAATAATTTGAGTCATGTTCTTTGCAAAATTAATCATACGTATAATGATTCGAAGAAGTGTCCAATGTTTAGATACACATTTAGGGTTAGTATTTTTCATTGTTACCAAAAATTGAATGAATTACAGGAAATTGCGTTATTGTACATTTGTAATATATAGATGATTTGTGTATTATCCGTGGATTATAAATTAGTTCCCTTTACCGTCAAGTAACATCATTTATTGTTGTTGAGTTTTATTAAAATATTCGAACTAAAAATGTGAAGAAGATGTTACAATGTACAATTCCCATGTTATATAATAAAGAACACAATTACAATACACAACGTTCATATAGAAAAATAGAAGAAAAGCAACTCACTCATGCCGAGATTTCCCTGAATTTTAGACTAGAAGATTTGAAATTCGGGGTAGCAATGTTTTTTATGAGTGGAGATCCACTAAGAACGGGTTTTTCATAGATCGACTCCCATGTAGGCAAGGTGCGTAAAAGATGAATATACTCTTTCCAAGTCTTTCCTTTATGGATTCAGAAACAGGGCTATAAGAATGTTTTTGAATAGAATCGAAAGAAGGCGAGTACTTATAATTGAGGAGAATTCAAAAAGTAAAGGGACTTTCTAAAGCTTGGCAACAGTGCTCGTACCCAGCGCTGAGTCGTCAACACTTCTATACAATGTGTTTCTCCTTGTAGTCGTTGACCATTCAACATGGTTGCTCAGTTGTATATCTGCACCAAGGAGAAAATGCGATTCGCTTTTTATTTGCGGAAGGAGTGAAACCTGCAGAAATTATTCGTCCCATGCAAGCACAGTATTTTGACAGCCGTTTACCGCTAAACAAGATCTACGAATGGAGAGAACTTCCAACAGGAGAGAACTACTTTATGGGATTCGAAAGATCACGCAGTCCATCGACGTCGTTGTCGTTGAGGGAGGGTGGCTAGTATCACGCCTTCCGAAAACAAAAAGTAAATCACCCTCCTGCTTGGTGCAGATAAACAACGCAGCTGCCATGCTGAACGGTCAACGATTACATGGAAAGATGAATGCCGCGGTGTATAGAAGTGTTGCCGATGGAACGGATTCTAGACCCGTTTTGAAACTCTAGGTGGCAACGCGAACTGATCCGAACATGCGAGAGTCATTCAGTGATTACCTCTCGACGAGAGATATTGTATTTTGGCTCTATCAGCGAGCGTAGCGATTTGTGAAATTCACAGGCGAGTTTTGAGTTAAAAGTTTTTACATCTGCCGGAGGCAGATGGGTTGGATGCCACACCGACTTGCTTTATTTCTCTACGTGTGTCATCAACTCGTATTATTTACAATTTTTATTTAAAACGTGTAAATAGTGTAAATTTTTGGTGTCTGTGTACTGTCCTGTGTGTTTGAAAATAAACCCTCAAAATATCAATCAAATTTGCTCACTTGCAAGGCTAGGTTATCACACCGACTAGCCCTCATTCGACGCTGGAAAATGAAATTGCTTAAGTCCCTTCCCTTTTTGACTTTCCTTCTAGAAGCTGGTGGAAATGGCTAGTTGTATAATACCCGGTGTTTGAAAAGTATGGCGACGCTGTCAAATTTTAATAAAAATAAACACAGTTGTCAACTTGCTGTTTTTTATGTTTCATAAAGAAAATACAAAAGTTTTTTTTACAATGTTTTATTGCACGATTTCAATGTGCGCGCAACGCATCGAGTCTATGCGAATAACGTCATCTCATTTTCTGCTAAGGGGCCAGATTTTATTTTCAATATTACTCTACCTTTCGTCATATATGTTCCATGCAACTTGTAGATCTTGAAGGTGTGGTCTTCGTTGTTGGGTTGAAGCTAGTGAACTATTTTCGTATGGCGAAAGAATAAATGTGTGATGCGCCCTCTCTTTTCCCCGCCTCCTCCCATGCATTCCTTCTGCGGGTCCTCACCCTGTGAGTGGTGATAGTAGTTTCTATTTGCTGTGGGCAACACACACACATTTTAATGCGTTATAGTTATTCGTTGAAGGGAAATAAAATTGTGTTGTCTACAAAACTTTGAAAAAATTATTCAGCTAAGAACATCAGAAACTAATTCGAAATTTACGAAGCACATATACTGCAGATTTCAATTTGATAAACCTTAATAAAATTTTCGCGTTTTCTTGCGGTGAAACCTTTTTGAAAGAAAAATGCTGTAAAACATTAGCGTTGGGCCATCTTGTTTGGATTTCACCAAACAAAAATTTTAATCTTTTCTTTATGGAACATAAAAAACTGTAAGCGAAAATCTGTGTTTAACCATCACTTGTGTGTGAAAGTGTAGCCATACTTTTTGGAAGCCCTATATTAGTAAAAGTAAAGTTGTTATTATGTACTTTTTTTTTATGAACAATCGAAAATAATAGAAATACGTTTACTCATTGTGCTGAGAACATAATTTCCAGATTAGCACAGCAGGGTATAAATTTCAAAAACGGCGTGAAGTCCCCCTTACTTTACTACTCTACATACACAAGTTCTGGCATCTTAATCGTTTGTCAGCATTCTCTGGTTAAAGTATCTCACTCGTTTTTGTTAAGTTTGTGTTAAAAGAAGTTCACACACAAATATTTTTTAGGTTTTGGATGCCAATAGAACTCGATGTGGACCTGGTGATCCCGAGACTCCCAATCTCGAAGACAGAGCCATCTGGTCCCTGACAGACTTGGATCTGTGTCCCACGGACATCGGCTTTTACATTACCCTGGCATTCGGGATTCTATGTAAGTATGTTAACACAGTCTATCTTATGTATTGTTTCTAATCCCATATGGTATAGCTGCATTGTTCCATCATTAAAAAATCCAGTAATGAAATATAGTATCTTTTAAAATCTCATTAATAGTAAAATCCAAGCATTTAAGTTTATAAGAGTCCTGATCTCTTTGCTACAATGACACACCGTGTTGGAAGGTAAGAGCTGTCTGTCTGAAAAATGAAAACTCTCTTACTTTTTACTAACCTTTTTTCAAACAGTTTCATTTCATATATATATTTCCAACCTGGATGAATTGTTCAAAATGTACCCTAAAAATTAAAAGATATTAAAAAGAGCTGATTTTTACAATTCTCTGCACTTGTAGTTCTTTTCAGGAATATATGAATGTTCAACAAACTATGAGAAATAAGCGCTTTACTTTTTAATTACAAGAAATATACTACCTTACACGTAGTAGGATTCAAAAGTTCCTGGAATGAGTCCGTAACGTGAAAATTTTTGGAGTAGCGCGATGTTTCTGTGTTACTGCATCCTTCCCCTTTTCTAAAAGAGGTCGGCGTCGGTGGCTTGCCACTGCGTTCCACTTGGTAGGCGGATGCAAATTAGTAACTGGAAAAGAAATTTTTACAGGTAATGAATGTTAAATTTTTTTGTTGTTGGGAATGGGGCCCGGAGATTTTTGAAATGTTGAAGCATGTGTGTACGGCAGTGATACATTACCTCGAGAGCAAGCTTTTAAGTGGCATCGATTTTTCAGAGGAAGTATCGAAGACGACGGACGCTCTAAATCCGCAACTTCGCAGCGCTGAAAAGGGGCAAAAAGCTTCGGCGGTAGAAAAAAGAGGACAAACAATAGCACAAATAGCAAAATCAGTTGGGATATCGGAGGCCACATGCGAACGGATACTGGTTAAGGATCTTAACATGCTTAGGGTGTGCCAGCACGTTGTTTTCCCCGCATGTTCAACGGCAACTCAAATGGAAAAGGCGAGAAACCTCGCCTGTTGACAAAGATCCTTCCCTACTGGAGATGAGAAAGGGTGTTTTTTTATACCACCCACAATCGGCAAACTTGGACAACCTTCATGTCGTCGATTTCAATCTTCAGATCGCAGGCTGAATTAAAGGATAAGAATGGATTACAGAAATGTTTCTGTCACCTTCACAAAAGATGGCAAATGCCGTTGCTGAAAGGTCTTATTTTGAAGGAGGATCTGTGGCGTAACGTACACCCCCGCATTGCTGTAGGGCTGTAGGGTCCTAAAACCTAACAGACGCTAAATAAGATCCACCTTGGGGCCCGAAACCTGACTTAGCACTGTCCCTAATATTCTCCGTTACGCCACTGAGGAGGATGTGTTTCAGCGATTTAATTAGTAATATTTTTTAAGACTCAGTCCGGGAACTTTTGAATCCTACCACATAGCAAATAAATACCGTATAAAAAATAACATAGGGGAAACAGCAGAGAGTAACAGCTATATTTAATAACAATACTATCGCGTTAGTGTTTGTGTGTTGTTTATATGTTTCAACTGTGTATACTGCTGACATTGAAATTGCAAAACATGAAGGAATAATCTAACGAACGTCAAACTTACATAAAAGGAAACACAATTTGGGGAGGGGGTGCAAATTATTAGCATTTCAATGAATGCATTTGGACGAGGCAGAAGGGAGAAACAAAATTTAAAGCATTGCGCAAAAGTAATATTGTGCAGTGGATTTCATTGTAAGGTCGGAGTTGGCTCAAAATATCGTGTTATGCCTCAAATAAGAGGAAATACTTACTAGCAAGAGTAAAAATTCGATAGAGGCAGAATCGTTGCTATCGAGAGTGTGGATTATCGTTTCGTGATGTCCCACTGATTGAAATCCATGGAATAAATGGGTTGCTTAGGGTCATAGTGAATAGCATACAGGATCTCCACTCCTTTTCATGACTAATGCCCGAGAGAACATACCGTTAGTCAGGAAATGTTCATACTTGCAGCAAGCCCAGTTTCCACTCATACCGTACGACGACTTTTGCAGCAGCGTGGACGGCTATTACTTCGGTCCCTTGACAATGTAGCATAGAAAGAGTGCAACATAGAGACTGCGGGGCACCGAACTAAAAAACTGGATACAGGAGTTGCACAATTTCGTCTTATCAGACGAGTCAAGGTTTTGCGAACAGTATTCTCAAGGCCGTGTACGTGCCTGAAGGCTTCGAGGGCACTGCTCTTCGCCTGCTTGCTTTCAATATCGGCATAGAATCCTTGCACCTGGTGTGATGGCTTTGACAACCATTGGGTACACAAAACTCACATCTTTAATTCGGATCGACAGTAATTTGAACGCAGACTGGTACATTTCTGACATCTAGCGCCAAATTGTCGAGACCTGCCAAACGCCCTCTACCAACGAGATAATGCATGCCCACCTGTTGCACGTCGTGTCCTGACCTTCCTAGATTCACAGGATATTCGATTGTTACCCTGCCGCATGGTCTCCAGATCTGTCACGCATTAGAAACATTTGGTCTTGGGAGATAGGTGCACCACCCCTTTCCAGCGAAGGCGGTTCATTAAATATGGACTGACTGGAAGCAGCATGGCATGAATTACCCATTTTTGTCATCCAAGCCCAGTTCGACTCCATGCCTAACGGAGTAAGGGCCGTATTAGCTGCCAGTGGGGCAACTGTTTCTACTAATTTTGCACCCCTGTAAACCCTCAACTTCTTGTAAATTTAATCATTTTGTCTTCATACCATACTGTTTCATGTACAATAAATCTCTTCTTTTTTGTATTCGCTTTCCTTCATGGTGTTGCTATTTTAATGGCCAGCAATGTATAAACAACCCTCATAGTGTCGAAAAAACAGGAAAATGTTTGAATATAATTTCAAGAGATTTACTCTTTTGAAGTTTAAAAATGGGAATATATTACATTATATATATCGGCAACACATACATTTATGTGCTTTTCCGGTAGCCCAGGAAAACTAACTCAAATCCCTTAAAAATATAGTAATTTTAAAAAATGAATTCCCCTAAAAGATTTTTGTTTGTTACACAGTATGACAAGACACAAATTTGGCAGCAGGAGGCATTGAAAACAATGATACATGATTCCTTAACTGCCACATCGTGTCAAAATAGAAGTCTAACTAACTTTAGATTTAAACCTAGTTAATATTTTTAATTGAGGTCTTTGTGTGGGTTCAGGAATCGAACCATGAAGGGACCAACGAAGATAACCATTGATATCTCACCAACTGACCATTGAAACTAATTTCAACTCCAAATCGAATGGCTTACACTTGTCGCATTCAAAATACAGGGTGGGACGTGGCAACTTCCTGTTTTTGAAAACGCAAAAAAAGCCCCTTCGTGTTTCTTTTCGACTTTATTTTTTACACCAAATTGGAATTTTGAATTTACATATTTTTAAACACAATGCCCTGTTAAATGTGCCCCCCAAATTTCTACACTGATGCGTCGTTTTTTAAAACTTCGGTCACCTTTTAAAAACTTCGCCCGGGGATGGTGTCAATTTTGAATCGGTTTTTTGTTCCAAGGTTTACGGTTTTTGGCGATCTTTGTAAGCCAGGGACTTGAGATAAGCCTACAGGAATCAGTCGGGGAAAAAGGGGAAAAAATCAGGTGATACGGGGCCGGTTTTCGCCCCCTCGCAGGCAAAATCAGCCCTTTTCGGGGAAAGGCTGGGAAAACCTTTTTGGGGGGTGGGCTGTCTTATTGTAACCACACGTTGTCAAGATCCCTTTCTTAGAGAGTGGGTAAGAATTGTTGGATCATTGTCACACACCGGTCTGAATTGACACACGAACTCGTTCCACATTTTCAGGTGTTCTAAAGGTCTTCGAAAGTCGTTTCATTTCTTTGGAGACATTCTCCGTTGCTTGGAAGTTATATCCATCCACATTAATCCTTTATCTACCGACGGTACTTATAAGTACCATTCACTTTAAAATTACATAGAACAACCATTTTTAAGAATATTCTGACGGTACAGAGCAGGAATATTCTTTGAAATCGACTCTTCCAAAATATATGGCTGCACGGGTTCTATGATGAGTATTTTAGCGGGAAAGGCCAGTTTAGACGATAGTTTTAAACCAGAAATCGCGTTTTCAGCTGATGGCGTTTTCAGCGAATTGCGAAAATTATCATTTTTGTTTCAAAAATATAGTTAATGTCAAAAATAAAGTGTCTTATTTTTTTTGTATGTTAATGAAGACCGTAGAAAACTATTTGATTATTTAATTTAAGTGAACATTTTCTATAATTAATTTGAGTTGAATATCTTTAATTAATAAATTAACTCTAACGGATTTAACTTCCCAAAGTTGAGTATTTTGTTTATGTATATCCCTTAATTTTCAATGTAGTGAGCCCCCCAAAAATATTGCATGAAAAAAACTGCAATAAATCATAATGCGGTAGATAAAGGGTTAAAATACATTTCCGATCAGGAACACAACCTCGTGGAGGAATATCCAAATTACGACGAAAGGCACGGTGCATTGCAATCCCCGACCAACTGTTAGAGAAATACGCCATCACAGAAAAAGAGCGCTGCTGCCTCGACCACCACATGATTGAGATTGAGACGGATGGGAACACATATATCCTACTCCACCCCTCCCCACGCCTCTTACGTTTTCACGGACATCACTGCAACATATTCAAAACGGAAGTTTTTCCCCCCCTCGCATGGTTTTAGAGACTTAATTAGAATCGTTGTATAATAATTTTTTTTAGGAATCAATTATATATATATATACACTGCTGACCACCGTAAATGCAAACACCCTGGGAAGGGGAAACATGCAAATAACATAAAATTTACAACATGCATTAGCGAAGGTGAGATATGCAAATGGTTGGGAAATTTTTTCCCCCGCAGAAAACACATCCCCGTGCGGCTGTGGCGCCCCCAAAGCGCTTTTTTTAAGACTTGGAGACTTCGACGATTTCCCAAATTCGGCATTTTGTGTTTTTTTTGTGGTTTTCGAAAACGATCAGTTATTCTCGTGAAAACAGTGATCAGCTTTTGATCAAGTATCCGAGTTCAACAAAAGGAAGGATGGGGGCCTACCCAAAAATTTTTATTATCTTTCAGGGGAAAACGGTAGTCTGTTGGACGAAACCAAACAATTGTAATGCGAATATGTGACCGTTGGATGTAGGAGGGGACGGGCCAAAACCCCGTGGTCAATCGCATCCCCCCTCAGGGCACCATTTCACGTGAGGACGGGGAAATTGTGGGGACGGTGACGGATCGCCCAGTCCCTCACGAACCATAGCACAGCCCTTCGGGCTGTAACGCATCATTGGGGTCTGCGCGTACCATTCGATGCCGTTTACAGCAGAGTTTCCCTTTCCCAAGACGTCCATTGCTTGGTCTACCCGCCCCCGAAACCAAGACATATCCGCCGCCAATGGTTTCGATGAAGAGGGGTGTGGGCGGCAGAATGGGGGGGAAGTTATCTTTACTGACGGGGGCACGCATCTGTTCTGCAACACTACGATGGTCGGATTCGAATCTGGAACACCGTGGAGAGGGGTGCTAAATAGCTGCCCCTTGCACCGCCTCACTGGTCCCGCACCGGGTATTTTTGGTAAAGGGGCGTGTGGGAAAATCACTCTCGCACTTCTCTGGGACGCATTGCGGAGTATTTTAAACAGCCAGGGTACATCTCCGGGTGTTGGAGCCTGGTTTTCCTTCCTTACCTTCAGGGGTTGGCCCCAACCATTTTTTCAAAAAAGGATAATGCGCGTTCAAGTGGCCCCACATTATCAAAAGGGTTTTTCGTCAATCACCAGGTTTGGGTTCCCTGGCCCGGGTCGCTCTCCGAATCTTTCGCCGTTAAAAAAACATTGGTCCATGGTTGCTTTTAACGTTGAAAAATTTCACCCCCCGCTGCCACACCAGATCAACTTTGGAAACGTGTGGAAGCTGGCAATCTACTGTACCTCAAAAACACATCCCAAAATCTCTTTGGAAACAATGCCGAGGGGTACGGCAGCGGGGATTCCCCCAACAATGGCGGCTACCCCGCTACTGATTCTCCGGGGAAACCCCACTTTACAGAAAATCTGTAAATTTAATTTGATACTTGGTTTAGCATGTGTTATCTGCAAAATAAATTTTGTTGTGCTATCTCTTGTCTTCCTTGGTGTTACATTTACGGTGGCCAGCAGTGTATTTTTAATAAAAGTAACAAATATACGTAAATGAAAGAAAATATTTGTCTTTCGTACACATATAATTGGTGAGATACATTTTTAACCAAATTGTATATGTGTCTGTATTTCTGTCAGACCCAGATTAATTATTTGCTTATAATGATATTAATACATTAATTATTTCGTACGAAAAGAGAAAAAAATCAACTTTTGGCTACATTTCATGATGTCATTTGATCATTTATCTTCTCAAATTGCTCATTTACCTAATCAAGTCTGTTTTACTCTATGATTACTTTTTACAAATCCAAAATTTCTGGGGTGGAAATCTTTTAATTCAGTTTTAAGAAGCAACTACAACCTTTTTACAATTGTGATAATTATTATAAATAAAATATTCACACAAAATGATGAATCATACAAAATAAGTTGCAAGCATAAATATTATTCTTGCAAGTTGTGTGCGATTAGACGAGGCACTAAAGTCGCTGGATGTCATTGAACATTTTTTCGCGAAGCGAGCCTATCCCATATCATAGAGTGAATGATGCCTGAGATAGTAGCAGCCTTGATGAGGGGAGCATCCTGATTGGCTGTTGAGACGTGGTGAGAGGGAGGGTTACAAGGCACTGTGAGGAAAGTTCTGGTCGGGAGATGCAATCTTGAGGGGCCCGAGAGCTGGTCCTGTGATTGGTCTATGGGGAAAGTGATTGGCTCTAGATTGGCTGCCCTGAAGTTAATGAGAGAAAAATTGAAAGGGAGATTGCCTGTGCGGGTAAGCCAATAATTAAAGTAAAAAGAAAAGGTATTGAAAAAATTTTAAAAGTATTGATATAAAAATTTACTGATCATTTGCCAAAAAAAATGATATCATTTATATTTTAAAGGAGGGTTATAGGAGTCAAGGAGAATTCTCCTCGGTCTTCTGGTATTATCACGAGGTACATAATTTTCGAGATTTAGTATATGACTGTTATTAGTAAGTGGAAGAGAGTCGAAGAATTTAGTTGCTAGTTTCTTGATAAAATTTTTAAAAGTTGGAATTTTATTGCTTTATAAATATCAGAATTTCTCATATACATATTTGCTTTACAATCATTCGAATAGTTTTTTTTTTGGGAGGTATCAAGCATTTTAAATTTTCATTGGCGGCGTATCCCACACAGGAAAAACCATAATTCAATATGGGCCGCAAAACGGCTGTGTAGAGAAGTACTTTTATTTTCAGTAGTCATTGTAGAATTCCGGCATATTAAGGGTTTTATTAGTCTTAGAGCATTCCGGAATTTATTTCGCGATATGTAAAAGTTGTCTCCAAGTGAGTTTATTATCCAGTAATAGTCCTAGGTACACTGTGTTTTGAGACCATTGTAGTGGTGTGGAGTATAGTGTTGGGGGTATTGCAGATTTTCTTTTCCTTGTAAAAAAAACCGCAACAGTTTTGTCGATATTAAGTTTAATTTTCCATGTATTAAAGAAAGTTTCTAGGAGTTGTAAATGTTTTGTTTAGCGATTTAGTAATGTATTTGTGTTTTTTGTGTGTCGTGGCTATGCATGTATCGTCCGCATAAATATTGAGGCTGGTCGGGAGGATAAGTAGGTATGTCATTTATGTAAAATGTTGAATATTATTGGCCCGAGCAAACTTCCTTGTGGGGCCCCGATATTCACTAAATAAGTATTTGAAAGTGTGTCTTTGACTCCGCCTTGATACGTTCTATTAGTAAGGTAAGAGTTAATGATGTGAATTAAAGCAGGAGGAAAGTTGTAAATTATTAGTTTGTAAATTAGTCCACTGATCCAGACCCGATCAACGCCTTCTGGGTATCCAGGAAGACAGCTCCAGTGGAACGGCTCCTCTGAAATCCAGAAGTAATTTTCTCAGTCAGTCTGAGTAGTGGGTGGCAGGTAGAGAGTCTTTTTGAAAACCAAACTGATTTGGTTTAATCAAATTTGAATCCGAGATAAAGGTGTTAATCCTGTTAAGAATGATATGCTCTGCAATTTTGCTTAATGAATATAAGAGGGAAATTGGACGAAAACTAGTAGAGAGATGTATACTTTTTCCCCGGTTTTTTAATTGGGAAGATAATAGCTTTTTTCCAGTTTTTTGGAAAATGTCTTAATTTTAAAATCTTATTTATTAAGTAGGTGAGAATTAGTAAAGCTTTAAGTGGTAGTTTCTTGATCATTTTATTAGTAATTAAATCCGAACCTGGAGCTTTTTTTATTTTTTTAAAATTTCCCTTTCGTAGTTCGTAACTTCTTCCAGGTCCGTAGGAGTAATATGAATAGGAGGAGGGTTAGCGAAAAAATTTTCGAGAGTATTAGTTACAAGAGTGTCTATATTAGTATTAAAATTATCTGGTCTTGGTTATCAGTAAAGTTATCTTGAAATGAATCAGCGAGTGCATTTGCTTTTTTCTCATCAGTGATGGCAGAATTATTTAGAGTAGGAATATCGGAGCGCTTCTTACGGAAAAATTTTGATATTGCCATAAGGAATTGTCTTGAGTATTCATTGCTTCTAGTTTGTTTTCCAGGTTTGATGCGAGAATTTTTAAGCTCTTAATAATTTTCTGCAGTCTATTATAATTTGTTTTGTGTATTGGGTTTAGTGTGTTTTGATATGTTTTTCTGGCTTTATTTTTAAGTCTTAGAAGATTTTGAATGTGATGTGGGTGTATGTGCTGTTCTTTTTGTGATTGGGCGGAGGCGTGATCGTGGAGCGAACAGTTTCTGTGAACAGATTGATTTTATTTTCCCAAAATTTCAGGATTATTAATGTTTAAAGTAATCCAGAATTTGAATATTATTAATGTAATCTGAGAAACTAAACCAACATGTGGTAACTGCTCTAGAGTTATCATTATGAATATTGGGGAAAAAAAATTAAGTAAGACAGGATTATGGTCTGAAGAAAGTTCCGAATAGAAATGATTGTATGGATAATAAGTTGTTTATAAGGGCAAAGTCTAGAGTATTTGAAGAATTATGCCCGAATCTAGTCGGGGTATCTGGGAAGGCAATGACGATGTCTAAAATATCGGTAAAGTTTTTAAGCTGGTTTCCACGAGTGGAATTATGGGAGCAGTTCCACGCATTGTGTGTGGCATTAAAATCGCCAAAAATCACACAATTACTGTTGATCTGTAAAATATTTTCTAAGTCAAGGGTGAATAGCATATTGTCCGCGTTTGGGGGAATATAAATGCTGGTGATTGTAAGTGGGTTGAAATTTGGTGGATTAATTGTAACAATGGTGGCTTCGGCGTAATGAAGTTGGGGTGTTGGTGGGTTGTAATGATTCAATGAATTTTTAATTAATATAATTGTACCACCTTGCGCGTGACCTTCCACCACACGATCATTCCTGTAACAGGTGTAATTGGGAATTCTAATGTTGTGAGATGGTCTCAATTTTGTTTCCTGCACTAGTATAATGTCAGGGGAGTACTTCTCTACAAAAAGTTTGAATTCTACGATTTTACTTAATAAGCCGTTTGCATTCCACGAGGCACTAAAAGCTTTAGTAGATTCTCTATAATGCATATATTTGCATTAAAAACTGGTTAGATTGTAATATTCATTTCAAACAAATCAATTGCATAAGGAAAGAAAGAGGTATTGGAAAATATTTTCATGCCAAATTATACTATATAAAATGTGGAACATACTTCCATATCTATGTAGTGTTAGAATGACCGTTTCGAATGAAATTTTTTTTGGCTTATGTGTGTAATGCCCGTTGCAGGTTTTTGTCTCATTGTGGCCGCAGCGAAGATAGCCTGGACCCGCTACGAGATGAACATAAAAGTATGGCTCTACTCGCACGGGGTCACTTGGGTCAAGGAGCGGGACATTGACCGGGACAAGAAGTATGACGCTTTCATGTCTTTCAGCCACAAGGATGAGAATTTCGTCATCCAGGAACTCATCGAAGGTGAGAAAAATTCTCTTCTTAACGCACTATTTGAAAGGTCTGTTATTAAAATCAATTGATATTTTTATAGAAATCATATATATATATAATTTCAGATTATGATCGATCATTAAGGGTTTGAAACTTGATTTGTGATTTATTTCTATGGTATTTACGCATTATCGCATCAGTGTCAACGTTAAAAAGAATTTGGCAAGTTGCCAACCTCTATTTCGCATGTGTCGTACACACTGAATTGGCAACCACGTGCTTCCTTTCATATATATAATTTCGCCAATACGATTGCAATAATTCGTAAGTACCCTTTTTATTCCCTATCCTTGCCCCCCTCCAAATGCGGTTGGGGGTTGCATTTTAATTGATTGCATGAGGCTCTCATACCCAGTTACGATCAAAAGGATCTTCTCAGGTTATTTTCTGTGCAACTTTCATTGAATCTATGCATTTAGCTTCTAATTCACAAAGCGTTTCAAATCCTAATTATTAATTATGGGTTTTGAAAGATAGATGTCCTTTGTCCGTATATGAAGAATTAAATGCCTAGTATGCTGAATCGAGGAATTAGAGAGAACTTCAAAGACATCCAGACCGGTTAATGTGAATTGCTGGACATTTACTTCGATTGAACGTCTAACGTCTCACATGGCACCATAGTACCCTGGTTTGGAGAGTAACAATTTAGTTTCAAAGACTTGTACTGCGGTAGGTTGAAAAATTAAATTCGATCGAAACTCAAAAGTCCTCAAACTGGCATGATTAAGATGAGCCAACATCTCACTTATTGTCACTTCACCGTCGCTCAAAAGATGAAATCCTTAGGAAATATCCCTCGCATTCCTTCTTATTCACGGGTTTGAGTCACTGAAGATCCGCCGTGTAGAGGGGGTTGATGCTCGTTAAATCTATCAAGGCTCAATGTCCTTCCATTGGCGTGGTGTGGAGGGAGGGAAAGCTCCTGCGTCGTCCTTTTAACTTGACCATGGTTCATAATCACGAGGTCCGTCGGTGACGGTTATTCTGAGTCAAGAGACAACATGTAATCTGATCTAACTAGCATATCGCACCAAGTGAGGACTTCAAAATTCTGTTCCATTTAAAGCATCTCTCTGCCCCCATTATTCCTCGCAATAGGTCTGGGCAAATTTAACGAATTGAGTCCCCATGAAGCTTATGACTTATTTTAATACCTCAT
This sequence comes from Trichonephila inaurata madagascariensis, assembly GCA_019973955.1. Lineage (NCBI taxonomy): Eukaryota > Metazoa > Arthropoda > Arachnida > Araneae > Nephilidae > Trichonephila > Trichonephila inaurata. The sequence continues at coordinate 255,112 of BMAV01005189.1, forward strand.
CCCTCATAGCAATTGAACAATGCCTCTTTAAAGATCATAGAACTGAAGAATCCAAGCTGAAGACACATTTTGAGACAAGAAAAAAATGCCCCGATATCAAAATTTATTCGTTTGATTTTAAAGTATATCTGTTTGTAAAATACGACGACTTCTTTCTGAAATTTTGAAATGTTTTGTAAATGGGACATTTATTAAAAATTTGGATAGATAAGAGAGAGGGGTGAGTTATCTATGTATAGGATTACAGGCTGGGTGCGTAGTTGGTTTGTCGCTGGCCTTCTGTACTCAAGTTTGCGGGTTCGACCCCGGCCCAAGTCGGTAGATTTTCCTGATGCAGAAAATCGACAGCTGTCATGTCGTATGGATTATACGGCATGAAAAAGACCCCCTGAGTGTCCGTTTGTCTTGGATGCTCTCTGCTAAATAAAATTCCTAAGTACAAATTTCGCATCAGCAGAGCTCATGTGTCTTCCTCTGGGTAAGAAACTGGGCGTCAAAATTATTGCAGTAATTGGTGTTGCCTAAATGGTGCCGCACTAAAAAGTGATACCAGCTTCTGGGGAATGTACTGGGTTTGCAAAGGTAGAAATACCAGTACGCAGCCCCATTAGAGGAAAAAAAAGGATTACAGCATTGTATAACAAAGTATGGCTTATATATTTTAGGCGGGAAAAATTGGGGGATTTGAATAGAATTTGCTGTATAATATGCTGCTTTTTAAATAATATTATAATGCAAATATTATTGTCAGACAATTTTTCATTTTTTAATGTCCGATACTTTGAAATTAAGTGACGACATCATGTTTGATATTGTTGAAATTATTATGGATCTTGGGTATGTTTTTGTGAAAACCTTATTGGTAGGGCAACGTAACATTCGGAACCTTTTGACGTAACGGTCAAAAAGTTCCTAGTTAGAATTAGAAAATAATCAAAACGTTCTTTAAATCGGTCTTGTCCGGAAAAAAGTGTCAGGGTTTGATCCCAGCATCCGACTGAGTACAACTTTGTTGTAAATAAATCAAGCCAATTATTTTGTCGAAAATGCTTCTGTTTGACGTGCCGGAAGAAATTTAATTTAACGTTGTGGTATTCACTTTAAATTCCTAGAATATCTTGAAGAAAAGAAGGCCAGCTGATGATTTGTCTTACAATTCTGCAGCAGTGAACTGTATATGACATTCACTGACCATTGTCAACATCCTCGAATGATTTTTAGATGTGACAGCGGTTTCGCCATTATGCTGCCTTTCTATGATGCTAATTGAAACAAATCATTACTTCGTGACGCAGAGTGGGCGACCCAATGGTCACGGTCTCGATTATCAAGACTGACGGTGTTCAAATAGACCCTTATTGTGTGTCTTAAGGTATCCGACTACTTACGACAACTTTTTTTTAATATAGAGATTTTTTTTGTGGTTTTTAGATTTATTTTGTACATTTTAAGAAAAAAAGGCTAAAATTAAGACGAGAAAAATAAATTATTACTACTAAAATGGGTAAAAATTGACAAAAAATTACATAAACGGGGCCCGTACTGTAAAAATAGTAAATGAACAAATGCTCAATTTTTCAATTTTGATGTATTACTTCGTTATTCCTTTTTGAAATGACCTTCAGAATAAGAGATATTTTAATGTTTACAAAAATTAAAGCACTTTATCTTAGCTATTATATGAATTTGCTTAAAAAAAAAGGTGATTATATTTACATTAAGAATTGTAAATTTTGTAATAAAACAATGATTAATAAATCTGAAGGTTAAAACACTTTTACTGTTATACAGAACATACACAAAAAATTTCAACAAATTATTTTAAAAACTTTTTGAGCAATCACTGTCCCCGTTTCAACTTTTCGAAAAAAACATATTTCGAGTAAAACGCATTTTGTGTGAAGTTTGGTATCTTATGTAAAGTTGTGGCATCTGCTTTTACTAAAACACTTGTAATTTTTGTTCCAGTGAATGGAAAATAAAAAACTTAGTATTTATATAAAGCTAATAAGATAGCCTATAAAAAATAAAATCATAAAAAAAAATTGTCATTTTTTAAAAAAAATCATGATTTTTTAGGGTAGTCGGATACCTTAATTGGACTAAGACCCGTAGTGTTGAATTGATGATTGATTGAATATTAACGTCGCACTGTTCAGCTACACGAGGGCTTTTAGCGACGGACCACGTAATTTTGAACCATGGTCAAGTGACGTGGACGACACCTGTGAGCTGGCACCCTCTCCTAGCTACCACACACCAACGGGAGGACGTTTCAGCTCTCGACAGATTTAACGTGCATCGCTGCCCTACACGGCGGGTCTTTAGTGGTACTGGGCTCGAACTCGTGACAAGGCATGCCACGATCCGATACCTATACCACTCCGCTACCGCGGCCACCCCGTAGTGTTGAATAATGGCGGCTGCTTTATATTAAATGGGGTTGATCCTCAGCCCCCGTGATGCGATGTGCAAGATCTCATCATATATCATTCGACTGTAGTTCTTAATTACGTCGCCAATAGCCTTCACACTGCAGTTGTTCCTTCACCAATTCAAATATGTAATTTGCATTGTACAGTGAAGTTGGGAGAGTATAATATTTAGCTCAAGCGGGCACCATAAACTTGGCGTATAAATATGAATAGTGAGTGAGTGAATATTAACGTCGCACTTCTCAGCTACACGAGGGCTTTTGGCGACGGACCTCGTCCTTTTGAACCATGGTCGAGTGACGTGGATGACACTTGAGCTGACACGGATTTAGAAATGGTTTTCAGTAACAACGGTCTGTAACAGAGCTTAAAAGTTTTTGGTGATAAAAATGGTCTAAAACTTTTCTGACACCCGAGTGTACTCTTAGGGTGAGAAGTCCTCGAGTGGTGTAATGCGGATATTTTTGAATATTAAAACACTAGAGCGACACTCGATTGAATATCATTTTTCCACTGCTCGGTTTCTGTGTGATGTTGATCCTAACTATCTCTTTCGTTGCGAAAAAACTGTAATGGTTTGCACTTCCTTAACAAGGTCACACAGTGTTTGGTATGAGATTAGAATGGGAGGAAATGACTTGCAAAAGCACGTACAGTTCGTTAAAATCAGAATTCCAGATAAGTGGCTGTGAGGTCATGTCTTCGAAAACAATGAGGCAAGGAACATACAAGAGAGGAAAAAACAGATTTACTTGGAAATTGGCGAAATTTATCTCAAAGGAAACTTTTTTAATTTAAGTGATAAGTAACTAAGCTAAAGAAAAATAAAAAATTGACTTTTGGGGACATAATGATTATGCATATGACCATATTCTTACTTAAAAATCGTTTTATCAAATTATATAAAATAATTTAATATTAGATTTATGTATATATGTCGCTTCAAGTGAAATCTCTTTGTATCGATAGGTAAAATTCCTTGTAATAATGCATTTAGCATGCAACAAATTTCTTAGGAACATGTTATTTCTTCGAACCAGCATTTTGTAGTATTTTTGATGACAGATTTAGATATTTTAATACATTGCATTCATTTAATCATTACACAATGCTATGCCCTTATTAGTTATTAAATAAGAAGAAACTCTGAGTTGTGCTTTTATAGTCTAAAACTCGAAAATCTCTCTGAAAAATTGCTTCAAAATTGAAGCATTCTACTCATGAACCCCTGTTTAATAACTTCTTACTTAGAGTGTAGTGATCATTAAAACTAGTGCATCTCTCTTTTGGCTACTACTACCAGTAACCATAGTTTTAAGACGACTTGAAATTATTTGAGAATTTGATATGGCCGAAAAGTTAGTAACACACACAAGTGTGAAATCTGAAATAAACTGAGAATTTTCAATACACCTTTTTCTTTCATTAAAAAATCTTGTACAAGTTTTTTATTGAATAATGAAGCTCATTTAAATGGAAAAAATACTGTTATGATTCTATTCTAATTTATTTTTATTTCCTGCTTCAGTTATCGAAGAGAAAGAGCCCACCATCCACCTTTGCCTCCATTACAAGCATTTTTTACCAGGAGCCTTCATCCATGAGAATATCCTCAATGCGGTCCAGGATTCCAAGAGGACAGTGCTCATCCTCACCAGGTGCTCATTTTCTTTCTGTTTATTCCACATCAATGATGGCCACGTACTTATCTTCTAAAACTCGTGGCTAGCGTGTCATAAGTTTAAATCCCGGTGCTACTGAAGACCCTCCGTGTAAAGGGGCTTATGTACATTAAATCGAGGCTCAAAAGTCTCCCATTGCATGAGTTGTCGTCCTCGTCACCTTATCATGGCTCAAAATCACGAGGTCCATTGCCTTGTTGCTCAGTGTAGTGCGACGTTAACAAGCACTCATTAATTGTGGGTACGAGTCCTAATGACATTACATACACACCGTACAGAAGGGCTGTCACATGTTAAATCTGCACAACTTTAATGTCTTCAAGTCGGCGGGATGAGGATATTTGGAGAGTAAGATGTTAAATCAGGTACCGTCACTTAACTGGCTTAAAATGATGAGGTCCGTTTGAGTTTCGAAGTGCGACGTTAACAAACGATCCTCCAACCAATGGCCACGGTGCGGGAAGACATCGGGGCTGCTATAGCCCAGTGGTCAAGGTATCGGATCATGGCAGGCATGTCACGAGTTTGAACCCAGTACCACTAAAGACCCGCCGTGTAGAGGAGCGATGCACGTTAAATCTGTCGATAGCTCAAACGTCCTCCCGTTGGTGTGGCGTGGTGATTAGGAGAGGAGGGTGCTAGCTCAGGTGTCGTTTTCTTCACTTGACCATGACTCAAAATGACGAGGTCTGTCGCCAAAAGCCCTCGCGTGCAACGTTAAGATTCACTCACTCAAGCGGGAAGATATTGAATTCCAGCATCTCCTGCTATTTTTCGCGGCAAGTCTTAAGAGAATCAGGACACGAACAAGCAGCTCAACTTCGAAGCTCACTACCACGTCCATTGGGCAACCCTTGACGCTATGCCATTTGTAAGAGAGCCTAGTGACCCTGGTCTCGTGGCCGGGGTGTCGCAGATTCGAGTCCTTGTGCCATTGAAGCCCCGGTGCTTAGAGGGTCTGATGCGCGTTAAATCTGTCGTGGTCCTCCCGTTTGCGTGATGTGTTGTTTTGAAGATTGGGAAGCCAGCTCAGGAGTCATCCTCGTCACGTGACCGTAGTTTATAATTGAGAGGTCCGTCACTAACAGCCGTGTTTCTTTATAGTGCGACGTTCATATATATATACCGTGAACTCCAGCGTATAACGCGCACCTATACTTTCCAAGCTGCATTTTTTAATTTTTTGATATATTCGCAGTGTAACGCGCTTCCCCTTTTTTACAAAGAAACCTGAAATGTACGTGTGCGATCATTTTATGTTTTTGGAGGTATTATGCCAAAATTTTTAAAAAATAGTATACTTCTACAAGTACAACCTTTTGAATTCATTAGGTATGTCATTTCTTTGAAATAAACAGTGTTTGATGTCTAGTTGTTTTTTTTATGCTCATATCTTTTTTTTTATTTTTAAAACTATCATTTTTATACCCGGCGTATACCACGCACCCGTAAATTTCGATCTTATATTTTGTATTAAAAGTGCGCGTTATGCGCCGGATCTCTTATGGTGCATACAAATAGCTATAAAACCTGAGTATAACTAGTCAAGATTGTAGGAAATATTTGGCACAGTAGTATAATGTAAAATCCTGGCCTTATATATATATATATATATATATATATATATATATATATATATATATATATATATATAAAGTCTTCTGTTTCTGATAGAGAAATAAATAAACGTATCTTGGCTTTTCATAAAAAGTTAAAAATTCAAATTAATAATAATTTTAAATTTCCACATATATTTCTAACCCCAAATTTCAAAAAAGCCCAGTTAAATTTAGGACAGTTACAAAGGGTTTTTAAATACATATATCAGCAAAAACAAAACCCCTGAAATATTGAGAACAATAAATAACCTTAATTCCCCAGCCATTCTTAAAATAAAACAAATCACTTGTTGGGAAAAAGAAAGATAAAAAAAATTTTTTCGTCATAGTTTAGATTTTGAAGACCCTTTTAATTATTAATATTGATGATTTGATTAAGTAAATTTTCATAAAGAAATTTATTTAATAAGTTAATTATGATAGATTTTTCATACTTTGGTTTGTACTTAAAGGAATATATATATCATAAAGGTAACTATATCACAGTTGGTTGCCCAAAGGTCCCTGAGAACTGTCTTCCAATTTTTCTTCATTATTTTGAAAAGTAGTTCATTAATAATTTAAATTTTTTATTTATCGTTTATATAAGATATAATCATCTTTGGAAACAAGCCAATTTTATACCTAACTTTTTAATTTTTTTCCACAATATCTTAATTTAAAACAGACAAATAATAACAACAATGAAGAAATTTTCTTGACATACATGTCAAATTATAGAAAATGTTGTTTCAAATTTAGATAAAAGAAAGTATTTAATTTCAAAATTATAAAAGTTCCTCATTGGGAAGTAATGTACATGTTTTATATTCAGAAATATTTTATTAATTATATACAACGTAATAAATTTCTTGTGTCAAAAATCAGACATTTAAATAACTAACAATTTTACTAAATATTGTTTAAATCAGAAATACCCAATTTATTTTTTTTAATAGTTATATAAATAAAGCTATTCAAAAATAGTTAGGATTAAAATTAGAGATTGATAATAGCTTATTACTATAAACAAATATTTTTTTTAAATTATTCCCTAGTCTAATATTGATTAGAAATTACTTATATTATTTTATTCATATTTCTTGGTGTTATTATAGTTATGCTTAATATGCAACTATTTTTTAATTTTTTTATCCATTTTAATCTTTTGTTAAGTGCTCATTTCAGCCACTCTTTTGATTTATATCTGTATTAGGGGATAGAATCGGAAAAAAATTTAATGTTTCCCCTCAGATTTAGCGCGGGCTTTGCATTTGTAAGTGCAATTTTTAGGTAAGTTACCTCTATCTTGTAATGGATTTAGATATTTCTATCCATTATTTCCTATTGGTTTTTGCTCAGTGTTATTTACAAATAAAGGGGGAAGGTTGGCTGGCCAAAAAACATGTTCAACCCCACTTTTATATAAATTAATTTTTATATACTAACTGTCCTAAGTCAGTAATGTTCATGGCACTGCAGCATCCATTTTATATTTATTATCTCGATTACTCTTTTGTCCTTCATTGTGTGATTTTCCTGCTGTCTATGTATTTGTCGAGATTATTGTTTGGATGTGATCTCTTGTTAGTAGAGAATTGACCTATATATATATATATATATATAGGAACGAAGATTGTAGGTTTAAACAAAGTTTTGGCTCTAGATACCCTTCATCTGTAATTTGCCTGTACTCTGAGCCATAAGGAAAGGAAGGAATAATATTAGGATAAATTTAAATATCATTGCAAATAAAATACACTATGCTATTAAAATATAACGATAAAATTATAGCCTACCAGTATTTAACATTATAGAGTTAAAAGTCGATGCAATAAAGTAGACTTACTATGTGAGTACAGCAACAAATTATGTTTCCCACTCTATACAAGAAAAATTATAGTACCGCATAAATTATAGTGAATTATGATAAAATAATTTTAAGTCTGTCATATATACATTTAAAAAAACCTTAAATATTGACATAAAATTTTATAGAAAATGAAAAAACTTAACAAACACACAGAAGAATATTTAAATAAAATATAATACTATTAATTTAATAAACATGTGGGGCCATCTATTGAGTAACTGTATAACTAATTAAAAATGTAATTATTATTACGTATTGTCATTTTACTGAGAAGTATTAGAAATATAACTGTAAAAAAAGTTAGCAGGATATCCATGTTCAATACATTGGTTATTAAAATTTAAATGTATATTAGATTTATCGCTAACTAATACATTATTACAATAAATACAGTTAAAAATAATATTTCTACATATAGAGATCGATACATTTGAATTCCAGTAGGGCACTTTAAGAATGTTAAAAGTTAAAAGCATCTCTTTTATCATAAATATTACAATGTAATTTATAATCCTTATTATACAATGATGCATCCAAGTAATTAGTTTTAACTGGATTATTATTAATTTTAACTAGGGTTAAGTAATCAGGATAAAAGTTAATATTGGATTTAAAATTATTATTTTTACCAAAAACAATTAGATCATCTATTTATCTAAAAATGTAACAATCATTATTAATAATATATTTATAATCATAAAAGTGTAATTATAAATTAGCCAAACTATTGCTAGCAGGGCCACCTTGAGGCAAACCTTTAGTTTGTTTATATAATGAACCATTAAAAAATAAATGTAATTTTCTTTTAAGACTAAATCTATGAGAGTTTTAAATTTGCTGAAATTAATACAGTCGAACCTCTATATAGCGAACTTTTTCCTTGAACATTTCACGATTTTCTTCGTAAAATAACCTCTCTATAGCGAAGTGCATTTTCTATATAACGAACTTTTTTTGTGATTCGATTTATGTTCTCCCTTTTTTAAAAAGTATTTCTGAAAAAATTTCAAGTTGTTCTCTCTTTAACACATTTTATGGGGGTCATGAACTGGTTCTTTTAGATCCTAACTCGCAGAGAGCAACAGAGTTCTGGACGTTTCATCCAAGAAGTGCAACCTTTAATCCCATTGCCCAGTTCACACACTAGAAACATCTTCGATATCCTCTTAAACCCTCAGTAGAATTGTCCTGTGTCCCCGTGTTCTAATTATAAAATAATGTATGGTTAACATTACTTGTATGCTTTAAATTACAAAATGTCCCTAAAATTCATCAATTGTAGTATAAAATTATTTTCTTAATATTGAAAATACAGTGAATTCTTCGACATTCTTTTTTCTTGTTTTCCTTGCAATTTTTCATTCTTTCTTTCTTTTTTGATGGGTAAGATATATAAAATAAACATATTAATTTTCAAAAAAATGTGTGAATAATTACTTTTTTTATAATATATAGTGTTTATGAATTTAAAATTTGTTTTATGTGTTTTATAAAGTATATTAAAAGATAAACCTCTATATAACGAATTTTTCATATAACGAACTACTTTCCGGGATTTAGACTTCATTACATAGAGATCCGACTGTATTATATAAGATTATAATTACTGTGATTTTCTAAAATTACCTTAATAATATCATTGATATTATTGGAATTGAAAAGATCTTCAAAATCAAAACTATGAACTGAATAAATATTTTTATTTTTTAAAAAATCTATAACATCTTTACAATTTTTAATTATATCTTTATTATATTGCATATTAATAAAGTTTTGTATAATATTATGAAGCATTTTGGCTGCAGTAATGATATATGTTTTTAAACCATTTGTCACAGTTGGAAATTTAACAGGACTTTTATGGAATTTAGGTGTTAAATATATATATGGAAATTCATAATCTTAGGAATGCACAAAAACCCAATTTTCTATATATAACAATAATTCGATTACTAATTTCTTTATGTGACAAGTCCAATTTTTTTAAAAGATGCATTGTATAAAAAGTGTTCATTAAGCATATTATTATAAAAATACTTACAAATCCCAGCATAGTTTTTGTCTATGTAAACTATAATAAAATTCTTTTGTAATTCATAAATCTGTTTTACATCTTTGTAAGTAAATTCAGAGTAAGAATGATAGTTACTCTCTCTCTCTCTTTTATTTGTTATCTCACACTTATTGAAACACGTCGCCTGTGGATCTACGCTATCGCGGCGTATTTACTATTCAACATTTTGTTCCATTTTTTTCACAGGAACTTCTTGGAGAGCGAGTGGTGCCTGATGGAGTTTCGTGCTGCGCATGTGCAAGCCCTCAAGGACAGGGTTCACCGGATCATCGTGATCAAAGTGGGCGACCTCCCCAAGGACATCGACCCTTCCATTCAGCTCTATCTGGACAGCACCACCTACCTGACTTGGGGAGATAAGTACTTCTGGAACAACCTTCTCTACGCTTTGCCCACATCCGGTAAGCCCCGGACAACTCCGGTAAAGCCCCCAACTGGCAGCAGAGAGGGTCTCTTCTCCGCAACGCAGATGGAGTACACCGTCTGAGAAATGTTTTGGCCAAGGATGAATATACAAAGAACAGTTCATTAGCTGGTGCAGCAGCTCATAGCTACAGAGAGAAAAATGTTCCGCTTACCAACAGAAGAAAGAAAATACTAGATAGCTTTCATTGAGTGGAAGGTATTTTTGTTTGCGAGACGGGGGCGATCACTTCCGTTGAATGAAATCATTGCACTTGGAAAAAATAGATTTACAATTCCATGTTAAAGCTATTGAAGTGCTACAAAATTTGTAGTCAAGTCAAATTACATTTTGTAAATATTTCGCAAAAACTGAGGTTCAAACTTCTAAAACTATCATATATTGAAGATACCAGAAACCATATTACCTACTTGGTAAACGTTCTTAAGATGGAGAACCTTGTTTAGCCATACTTTTGAATATTTTGATTTGTGTTGTGTCTTTAAAAAAAATTAATTTCGGTTGCAGGCTTTTAGTATGTCACACAGAGAAAATAATACTTAAGTTTTTGATAAGCTGTGATTGGAACAAATTTAAATATATTTTTAAATTTCATGATTGCAAACTGTGTTGTCAAAACACTTTTTTTCCCATCTCAAGCTTATAGGATTATGCATTTGACATTATGGTTGACCTTGTAAAATTTTCAACGAAATTTGGAACATCTTCTAGCTACCCTGTAAATGCCATTTTAATTATTTTGAAAAATTTCTTCTGTATTTTTGTTGGAAGACGAAATAATTCGTTTTTCTACAATTAACAATATTTTGTGAAGAAATGTGTACTTTTGCATCATTGTTTTTATAAAGAAATACTTCCATGATATTCTGAAACGAATAATTTTCTGAAATTTCGAAATAAAAGTTTTAGCTTGTGTTTGTGCATCTGAACAGGAATCCTATTGGGTGTGTTAAGTTGGCATTTGAATCTGTTGAAAATACGCAGCGGAAAAAAAGGCCATTAAACGAATGAACACAGTGTTTGTAAATATTTCTCTGACATTTTATTTGGAACATCTTAAATGGCACTGAATTGTTCTAGTAAATGAAAAAATATTAAAACAACAATGACCGAATGAAATGCTAAGGATTTTAGATCTTCTGATGTACATCAAACTCAACATTTGTTTTGTACTTGAGAACATTTATAAAATTGTTGGAAAACTTCCTGCTTTTGGAATTTCACAAATTTAAATTTTAGTTATGTGATGAACTTTGATTTTATTTAATGCAACTCCATACGTTTCCTCATCTGTTTTGAAATGTTTTTCATTTGTTATATTGTGTATGAATACTTTAATATGAAATGCAAGAACGTAAAATATATCAATTACTGAAATTATATGAACTTTTAGAAACAGACATAAATGTGTTAGTATCTATTCTTGAAATCAAATGCATTTGTGAGATTCATCAGTGAATTGGAGATTCAACCATTTTGTAATGTTTTTGTTTTGAGAAATCTTAAAAATTTTAGTCGAAGTAAATAATGATGCGTAAAACACGATAGTGTCAACACTTCCATGTTTCTTTTAAAAACATTTACATGCATTGTGTTGCAAAATGGCAACATTGTATATTTTTCTGTGTGATTTCATAATTTGTGTGCTAGTGTTTTTCGTAACGTGCGGATGTTCTATTCCATATTGTTTTTATATTAAATCAGTGTTTTACTAGACTGATTTTTTTATTGTACATTCATTTTGTTTCAGTTAAGAATTATTTTTTTTAATAATCCTGGTTGTTTTTCCTTTCTGAATGCCATGTAATCAATGAAACTATTTTTTTAATCCAAATTTCTCAAACATTTTAAATAATTTTTGCCGTTCAAATAAAAACTGTTGACTCAATAAATTTTGAACACTAATTTTATCTAATCTAAAATGTCATACTTTACAACATCTATAGTTGACATTATAAAATAATTGCTTTAAAACAACAGAAAAGTCGTGTATTTCTGGTTTATGGTGAAGAGTTATTGCTTTTATATGACACAAGGAGACGCTCTGAAACAAGAGCGAGCATAAAATTCACGCATTAAACTGATTTGTAGCAAATTGCTTTTTCAGAATCCACCTTTCTTTCTCTCTGCTCGCGTTATCTCTGGGGATGAGTTGAGAAAAATCGATACCAAAAACAGTCATTTAAAAAGAATAATAAAAATAGCATTCATGTTTTCGCAAATATTATTCTACTTTTCAGATTGCAACTATTATAATAGCTTTATTAATAATATTTGCTGAAGTAATGTCGTTTGATATATTATAGCAAACATTACTTAAACAAATATAATAAATGAAATGTTATGAAAGTACAGCGATGTAAAGAACAAAGCATTTTTATCTAATGTAACATCTTGCAAAAGTGCTCCAAATGAAGGACATGAACATTACTACAGAGTTCCCAAATGTAAGAACAAGAGAAAAGTAAACACAAGAGAATAAATTTAAAAAAATAGCTATATATTGAGTAACTGGCTTCGAACACAATTGGACAGAAGATCCAAAATGTGAAGACTAAATAAGCTTTCATCCGAAAAAGTATTGACATGCTGTAAAAATATGGAAAATGTGTGATGGTACCTATTCCTTTAGTCGGCTGAGGTTTCCGGGGGGATTTGAAAAACATTGAGAAGCCATTAAATCAGACTGGGAAGGACACAACCCGATTCACAGTAATTCACCTTTATTAATTAAAGCGTTTGAAATATAAGTACGTGCTATGCAGACCAGAAAATAAATAATAAGAAATAATGGTTACTTATCTGAAACTCGCCTAAGAGAAATCTTAATTTTTTTCTCATAGCGATTATAATTCAGGAAATGTGTGTTGAATTCAGTGTGACGCTATTGTCCACGTCAGAAATTACTCTCTTTCTTACTTTTTATATGCTATTGAATAGTGGCGTTCATTTGAGGCGCTGAGTTGTTCTAGTTCAAAGTGCCAGTTTGCTCTGAAGAAGAAAAACTCGTGTTAGAAAGACCTCTCGCTGATAGCCCATTGTTACAAGAGAAGTTCGTGAAAGGTGGAGAGAGACTGACCACCTCTAGGGTTTTTTTTTCTTTTCTTGTGGTGGAACCGATCCAAAATCGTACTGTCACCTGTATGGTGCTTAAAGATAAGGCAAACGGCAGGCATTCATCTAATCCTTTACCGTTATGAATTTCGTGAGCCTCAATCTGACTCTGTCAGACAGGTGGCAAAAGTAACAACACAAGCGAAGTGTCATCTTAGATTTAGCTATCATCACTTAATCATGGTTCAATATAATGAGGTCCACATAACTTCGAAGTACGACGCTAAAAAAAACAATCATCCAATCAAATGTTGAAAAAAAAAAGATCCGATGACTGACACTTTTCTGGAATTTTTCCGTTTTCTTGCAATTTTTTTTTTTTTTTTTATGAAAGGCATGTTTTGAGGTAGTATTGTCGTTTTTGAAATATATTGTCAGTATGTCTCTTATGTTTTGTCATTATCTTTTTGTATAAATGTATACTGAATTTGGACAAGTCTTTTGTTTGAGATGAAAATATGCTTCTGTCATATGGCAATTGATAAGTAAACGGATTATGACTATTACAATTTTATAAAATGAGCTATTAGCCTATAGTCATGCAAGACCATCGCCAGCAGCAAGCACTGTTGTAAGAATATTCATTACAAAAAACATGGAAGAAATGCAACTGGCTTACAAAAAATTTTTCAAGTCTTATTAGAAAATATTTGTAGTCAAGCATCGTTTTGTCAAGTTAGACTTTAAACGACTTTTCAAGAGATGGGAAGCGAAAGCACCGACTCGACAAATCTTTTTACTTTTCGTTTTCTGGACTACGAAGTACGTAGACGCATGGCTTGAGACGAATCTCAAGGAATCAGCCCCGAACTTTGAATATCTGAGAGCCACTGCAGTTATTATTTCTTACAGCAGCATTAATTTTGTGTAAAAAAAATGTTACGGTTACAAAATTACATATTGAGGCAATAATCATCGCAACATTGACCAATGCTGTTTGCATTAAGTAACTTATTGCATTTGTCCCACAATAATGATGACAGAAGAAAATAAATATAAAATGCGACTATTAATGTCAAAAAGATTACACCTAATTTTTATTTTGAGTGCATCGTTATTGCATTTTAATCTTGTGGGCAAGATCCCCTGACTGCTTATTCTATTTCTATAAGAAATGGTTTGATGGTGCTTGAAACTCGGGTTTTATGGATTTTCCTTTCTTCAAAATTCAGAGGAATGTAGATTTAAATGGCATGAACTGCTGATTTCTCTTATGGGATCCGCTTCTGTCTTAAGTTTTCCTCCATAATCTTTACATTTATATTTGCAGTTTTTGTTTTTTCGAAGATCATAAGCATAATGTTCGTCTTAACAATTGTTTTCGGAAGCACGTTTTCAAATTCTTGATGTATTTTTCTGTACTTAAATTGTTTTGTAACTAACGTAATTGCACCATTCTGGAACGTGTTTTTCTTATGATTCTAGATCTGGACTAAGTCGTAACACGATCTTAGCTTGAAAACCCTTTGTTTCCATCTTACTTTTGAAAAGAGTTGATGTTCAACTGAAATAAACCAATTGAGATTTCGATCAGCTGATGAAACGAAAAATAGTTGTAATAATTAAATTAACCTGAAAGTTAAAAGCTATGCCTAAACAAATACCAGATATCATGAAACATTGGTTTTGAGGGAAAATTTTGTAAATTTTGCGATATAACAAAAATGGTATGAAATATTTTTTGTACCGGATGTAAATCCAAAATTTGAGAAATAAAAAAAAGTTCGAGACTTTTTAAGTTTCGAATGAAGTTCGAGCATTTCTTATATGTAATTTAAAAGTGTATGTATGAAAAAATCAATTTTTTTGATGAAGATACCAGAATTTTTTTTTAAACAAAAACAACATAACATATTTAATTCTATGCAAAACTAGAAATTAATTCCCTAGAAAGATGCCGTTGTTCTTTTTCCAACTACTTGCATACTTTAGCAACTAAATACAAAACAGATAATTTCTTTTTTAATCTAACTTAACGTACAAAAAAAAAGTTTTTGAAAATGAAATTCACAATTATACACTCAACACATTCTAGAAATCAAAAATACGTTGTCGAACAAAATATTCCTTTTAATCCACCTCTCGTGATATAAGACTGTTTCTTGAGGTGACATCTTGGAGGATTTGGAATGCTGTTGTTCTTGAATTATAAAAGAAGTATTCCCGCTAATTGCATTTTAATCGATTGTAATCATGTCTTTAGATACAACAAGTCATGACTGTACAGCACTCGCAAGCTTGCGCGCCGTATGCAGCTCAAGTGTGTGTTTCCGTATAGAAATTGTAAATGTTCTCAAGCTTTTTTATGGGTTTTTTTTCAACAAAAAGGAATTTCTGATATGAGCAGAGAGTTTAAAAATAAAAGTAATTGTGGTACACGAGAAGGTTGGTTAAGCCTTAACAAATAAGTGATAAGGTGATTCATTGCTGAAAGAGACCGATGCTTGACAAATGTCAATATTCTTTTGTGAATGACAGCATTGGATACGAGTAGTTGTGAAAATTCAAAATATTCACTAAATATCATTCGGGCAAATGTCGACATTCCGCTTCTATGTGACCATAATCAACATCAAGGATTTATATATGTGATCTGTCGACAGTTTAAAGTTGATAATTTCTAAATACCACCAGAGAGCTTATCCACATACAGTCACTTAAAAAAGTATTGAGACACACTACCAGTTCATAGATTTTTATCGTAATATTTTACTTAAACATTCAAATGAAACAAAACACAAAAAAAAGAAAGAAATGTTATCTTAGTAAATACAAATAATAATAATTTGAACAAAACTCGTACATTAATGCAATTATGGTTAAAATTGATAATAAAAGAAATCGAGTAAAAAAACGTGCTCAACAAAGTATTGGGACTCTTCCCAATCAATTAAGAAAAACAATTCAAACTTAGAAATCAATATCTTGTGGGGCCACCCTTGATTTTTATTACCTCTCGAAGTCTATTTGGCATGGATTGGATCAATTTTTTGCAAAACGATCTATCGATTTTGGTCAACTCTTTGACCAAATATTTTCTTAAATCCTGCTTGTTAGAAATATGGTGCTCATGTAGTTTTTACTGCAAATAATCTCACACATGTTCAATGGGATTAAGGTCTGGACTTTGTGCAGGAGTTCTTAATAACACTAGGACAGTGGTAGAGGACCCTAACTTCATGAAATATCTGCAGTATGTTCGGTCATTATCTTGGTACAATTTTAAAATGTCCTGGGATTTCAGCTTCCTCACACTTTGCTTATTAATTTCGCTAGAGAATGTCAAGATAGACATATTTATCCATTATACCATCAATGAAATTTAAGTTCTCGACATCAGAGCTTGCTATGCAGCCCCAGACAATTTGGTTACCCCCTTCATATTAATACCCCCATAAATTTTTGACATGCATTGCTGTAATTTGATTTCCGCCAAACGTTTTGCTTACCATCCTGTCTGAAAATGTTATATTTGCTTTCATCAACAAGAATTACATTTTCCCAATATTCTGTTGGCTGCCTTATATATATTTTGGCAAATGCCAACCTAGCTTGTCTATTTGCTTTGCTGATGTAGGGCTTGCTTTTTGAGGTACTCTACCATGATACTTATGTTTTCTTAAAACATTTCTGAGAGTTTCAGGATTTACTGATTTTCCGAACCTACTTTTACATTGCAAAGTCGTTTTTACTGCTCTAGTTCATGGATTAATACGTACTTGTCTCACAATCTACTTCTCTTCACGTTCATTAAATATCTTTGAACGCCCTTGTCTTTGCTTTTTTTCAACACTATTCGTTTTCTTGAACCTGCCAATGATGTTAAAAGCAGTACTTACTCAATTTCAAGATTTTTCCTATACAGAGAACTGATTTTCCAATGACATGTTACGATATTTCGCACACCAACCGATATATCTTTGTTTCTCGCCATTTTTTTCTATAAATAATCTTATCTTTAAAACGTTTATGTTTAAACACTTCCAGTCTAAAAAAGGGGTGTGAAATTAAATTCTATTGATACGTTGTATATATTTGTTAAATTTCTCATTTCAAAAGTGTTCCAATACTTTTTCGACTCCAGCGTGCCTTTGAATTATATTTGAAAAGCAAGATCACATTATAATTCTATAATACTAACAAAATTTTCCTTATGTACTGTACACCAAATGTCAAATGTTAAAATATTTCTGAATTAATTTTAATTTTGTTTTAAAGTAATGCATATTTCTATAAATGTCTTTTCAGTTATGCATGCCAAGTGTCCCAATACTTTTTTGAGTGACTGTTTATCGGTGATGGTTCGAATATATAATAATAAAACTATATATATTTGTCTAGAACTGTGTGTACAGTTCTCATATATTTCTAAATTTAACCAGTGTTCGATTCATAATCATGCTAACTGATATCAGCATTGGGATTTCGTTTTTTCCCTTGAATTAAAAAAAAATTTCAATCATTTTCCTTTTAACATAAGAAACAAAAAGCTTTAAATAATACATAATATATTTTTCTCTTACATAATATATTTTTGGATAATACAACTGACGCGGCGCATGATCTTCATGTCCTGTAGTGTAATAGTTATCAGAACATTGTTTGCTTTCTTTGTCATGTGTACTAGAAGAGTGTAAGGAAATTTTGTGTTAAAACTTTTTTTATAAGTCACGTGTGGAACAAAATGACTTGATCAATTCGGAATCACTGTGATGCTGCCCATTTGTCTTAGTATGTATGTAGACTCACATTTTTGCAAGGGAGGACGATGCCACAATAATCGATTTTCCAACTACAATGACGTGGGCCTCGGATTTCTCAAGAATTTTCCTCCGGGCCTCTCTTTTTGGCCTGGGTCTTCCAATGAGGTAACTCTTAGGGTAGCGAAATCCGTTTCCAGACAGTCAACTCATATGATATTGGGTTGACCCCTAATTCTTCTTCCATTGGGAAGATTTTCTATGTTGAACATTCTTTGTTCATTCTAATGTAACGTGACCTTTCCATTTAATTCTTTTGATTTTAATATATTTGACAATGTCCAGTTCCTTGAATGCGCGGTAGAGATCTAAATTTGAGTGTCTGTGCCAAATGCCATCGATTTGAGTTCCTCCAAAAATGGCTTTTAAGATATAAAAATGATAGCTTTAAAAATAAAAAAATGGACTTCTATATGTATCAAAAAATTGTTTATTCAAAAGAAATGAGAGAGACATACAGTATGATTTTAAAGAGTTGTGTTTCTAGAAGTATTCTATTTTTTTAAGAGCCTGGGATAATACCTCGAATAAATGCATTCAATACATAAGAGCTTTACATACGTACATTTCAGGTTTCTTCGTAAAAAAAGGGTGTGCGCGGCGAAAATACCTTAAAATTAAAAAATGTGGCTTAAATGTATAAGTGCGCATTATACACCGGATTTTACGGTAAACTTGATCTTAAATATCTCGTCAGACAGTAAAAAATTTATTGGCGACACTGGATCTTCTATGCATATCAGATGTTTTTTATTACTGTTAATTTCAGAAAACCCAGATAGATAAAGTTATCCTCTTTTGCAAATTGGTAAGTACCAATTTGCAGGTGAGTAGCAGAATCTGTTACTTTGTGCACTCTTATGTCTTTTCCTTTGTTCATTTTACTTGGCTCATTTTCCAGAGCTAGGAATACACGTTTCACATCAGAGGGTTTAAAAAAATAGTCTATTTGTATTCTGAGAGAAAAGAAGGTTTGAAAGCTACATCTTAATGAACGGGATGTTCGATAAGGAAGGAAAAAAATCGATAGTCGAATTGAGATGAAACTAAATCTCATCCCAATTCCAAAACTTGACGAGATGATGCCAGTTGTATCATATTTTAGGTATGGTAATGGGATAAAAAATAAAAGGATTTGTTCAATGAACACTCCCAAGCCTCCGTTTGAGTTCTTGATTCAGAAATTAAATATGCTTGAAATATCAAAATTAAAAGATAATCTCGAGTGATTATTAAGATAATAATTATCCAATTTCCTTAGTTTCCAGAGAAATTGTTTCAGCCTCAAATGAGCGTAACTCCTTCAAATGATTTCTTAGCTTTCCAGAAAGGAAGACGTAATTGGAAACATGATTTCAAAATGATCCGAAGGGGGGCTAAAATTGGGAGACGCGATTCGATCTGTACAGAAAAAGAAATATTTTAATTTCAATGAATCTCATGATTTATGAGGGCCAGCGATTTGAAGCCCATTCTCAGAAATACGTAATAAAGATGATTAGAAAACACGCTGTAAGAAAAACCAATATATACACAGAGAGTTATAAATCAAAATATTTATTAAAAGATTCACACACATGTGCGATAGTGAAAATTTTCTCGTGATGCTAATACTTATTGAAAAAGTATTCAAATGGTCGGGAACTCATGGCCGATGTCGCTTCTGATGAATCTTGGGTTCGAGTTCCCTTAAAGGCCCACCCTGTACAGAGACTGATGCTATCGAGAGTCCGTTGCCACTAGGTGTTGCTTTAAAGTGCGAGACTAACAAACAATCAATCGGTCAAACTAAGCGCAAAAGAGGCCTAAGACTTAAAATTTAGATTTTATTAAAAAATGTTTGTGAAGTTGGCTTCTGAGGCGGAAGACTATTTTGTTGATACGCCTCCAAATTTTCAGATTGAAATGAGCCTAGATAAAAATGCTTATATCTCTCTAGTTAATAAATAATTGTGATTTTCCGATTTTCAGAAAAATATGTTTCTAAAAAATTTTATTTAAAAAAATTTTTTTTTCAATATTTGATCTGGATAAAGCGATATCGGATGATGATATTATTAAATCCAGTTAATTTATATACAATGCATATCAGTTAATATATACTCACGGACATTTTAGGAATACGAAAAGTAAGCCTAATACACCTCAAATAAAATATATATACACTTACCTCCGAAAGTCTGCGTATAGGCAATCATCTTACGTATTTATGTTATAATTACTAAAAAAATCTCGTTATAGAAAATCAGAATTCTTGTCAGCAATTCTTCAAAATTTTCTGATTCAAACAAAAGCAACAAAATTCACCTTAACGAGAAAAAACAAGAATAACCACCTAATAATCACCAACCATCCGCGCCAAAAGTCTGCGTACACTTACAAAATAGAACTTTTAAAGACCTTTTATTGTAAGATAATGACACTAAATCGTGTTTTTAAGTATATAATCGCGTGTTTTTAATAAACTTCTTTTACAATTTACTTAGAATTTGTTGAAAGCTTTTGAGTTCCATGACAGGAAACAGAATAGAGGTCCATATATTATTGAAAACAAATCTTCAGAAAAGGGGGAAATTTTTAAACCAATTGTTAAAATTGTTAATAGGAGACATTCATTGATTAAAAAAGTATTCATAAACTACAAATCAATTAAAACTTTAACGTCCAAGCCAAGATCCGGCCGCCCGTCTGCAGTGTCACCTCGAGAATCCTGCTTTGTAATACGCTCTATAAAAATAAATCTAAGCCTATAAGCTTCACAAACAGCTAAAAGTGTTGCTGAGATATTGCCAAAAAGTGTGACTTTAATTACAATTCGAAGAAAAATGAAAAAGGATACTATCATGCCCGAGTTGCACTCAAGAAGCCATTCATCTTTCCAATGAACAGAGCTAAGAATGTTGTAACTCTAGTTCAGCGGCGCTGCAGTCGCTTGTTTTCAAGTGTACATTTTCCTGTCTGTCTTGTTTTGTGTTACTAGTGTTGTAAATAAACGTCTGTCCAAATCTGAGTGGTAGCATTTTTCCTTGCGTCTCCGCATCCTTCTGACAGGTAAGCGTCTTAATTTATTACATTTTAAATGTAGGAATTTGAACATTATTTTGATAGCTTGTGATACCGCCCCCCTTTGGTGACCGTATCTTTGATTGTCAGCGTGAGCTAGAGGTGTAGGGTTTGCAAAAGGAATAGACATTTTAAATTCTTAATATGACTTTATTAAGAATAGAACTGAAATGTCTAAAAATTTAGATAAATTTAAATAAGTGAGAATCTAAAATGAACAACACACAGTGATAGTTAAACCGAATCGCGTGATTTAGACCACTTTCTCTAAGTTATAATTATTTTCCGCCTACTAATACTTCTAATAATACTACAAGTCCTAATATCAAATAATCAGTCCTACCTTAATCCAAACTTAGTTTAGATTTTTATATGGAAACGTCTGGGCGCGCGTGCAATGGTATGCACCTTGTAGTAATTGCTGGTTTTCTAGGTAACTTCACTATTGGCTGTCAAATCCCTCTAATTTCTTTCACACATAACATTCCCCAAATTGCCATCTCGCTTACTGAAACTTCTGTTCTCTTAAAAGCTATCTTATTTGCATTTCTTGTTCACATTTCGCTTCTTGGGTTTTGGTTGGAAAGGAGTTGCCATTAATCTTGGCCACCAAAGAACCCAGAGGTTATGTTAAAGAAAGGACGCGTGAGCCCGTCACAAACTAAAGATATACGAATTTGAACATTGTTTTGATTTCGAATTTGAATTTGATCAAAGAATGACCTTTACCAAAAAACACCTAAATAGGACACATATTTTTTAGAAAAGTGTAATATATTCAATTAAAAGCAATCTTTTTAATTTAGCAATAAAACAAAAATATGCCTGCAAAAATTCCTGGACAGATCTTAAGAAAGAGAATCCTTTTTCGACTATCAAACATAGAGGAGGAGGCATAAGTTTTGGGGGTGCATTGGAAGTCTTTCGGCAGGTAATCTGGAATTTGTTGGATCAATAATGTACAAAATTTGTTGCTTGAATTTATTGAAGTAAAATATCAGGGCATATGCCAAAAAACTTGAGGTGAGTGATGATTTTTGCTTTCAGCCGCACAAAAGTACCAAGCAAAGGCTCACATTGTGAAGCCATGGCTGTTCTGACATGTCCCAAACCAATTCTGAAAGTCAACCTACGGTACCCAAATCTATGTTCATTATACAACATTTGTATTTGGGATTTACTCGAGTGAATAATCAGGAGAACGATAAAAATAGACATCAGGAAAGCTCAAATCTGTCAGATGAATGAAATGAAAAAAATATCCGCAAATGAAACAACTAAGCTAGCTAAATCCTTGTCAAATATGTTGAGAAAGTTATAGAGAGAACGGAATAGCTTAAAAAGTATTAACTTTTAGTTACAATCCATTATTGTAAAGTTTTTTTTTCCCAGTGTACGCAGACTTTTGACGCATACGATTTGTGTTGTTTTCGTTATAAATATTTGTATTATTTTATGTGTGATATTCAGTTGATTGTTGCTTATACTATTTGAAATTACGATGTTAAAGGAATCAATAAAAAATAGTATTGATTCAGAAAGACTTCATTTAATTAGCGATCTTTGCATGAATATGAAAGATGATCGCCTGTACACAGACTTTCGGAGGCAAGTGTATATCTAGACATAAAATAATATATCTTGAAAATAATAATTGCGGGTCTTCATTTTGTTTGTATACATAGTATATGATTCTAGCATTGTGACATTTTCAATGCAAAAAAAAAAAGGAAAAGGAAAACAAGAATTATATATAGTAGGTGTATCCGCGTTTTTCGCACTCATAAATTGAAAAATATGGCATTCGAGATGGAAGGATTAAAAAAATTTAAAAGAGGTAAAAGCTTATTTAATATTTTGACTAATCTTGACAAAATTACGAATTTAAGTCCAATAAAAGAATGACCAAGCGAATAAAATAGCGATGTCAAAGAAAATATAGTTGAATTACCTGGTATTGAGCAAATAATATATATAAATATTATCTGAATCAAATATAAAAATTTATTTGAATCAAATGACATTCGATTTTTTCTGTTTTGGTAAAAACCATAAAATTATTTACAATTAGTTGAATGCACGGCTTAAACGAAGAATTTAAACACTATTTATCGCTGGCAGTTGTGCACCTGAAGTATCATCCTATACATTACTACAAGGACAGAAAAACTCTTATCATCCCGTTCATTCAATAGCCATGATGTATATGAGTATCGTGGGATCATCTGTTCCTTGTGAGCGCCTTTTTCCGATTGCCGGCAACATCGCAACTCATGAGCGGAACCGCTTGGATCCCTGTACACATGACAGACTGTTGTTTTTAAAAAGCTTAGATATTAAGCATTGAGAACTATAAGCTATATAATCTAAACTTTTTAATGTAACAAATACACATTTAGAAAACAAATGTCTTCTTTTATACCATATACTTTGATATGGTAATAAAATTGATTGTAATTGTCGAATTCCCTTAACTATAAAAAATTTCCTGATTTTACTGATAAGAGATAGCTTATTATGGTATCTTTCTTGTTTTTCATAAAATGGATTTATATTTACATTGTAAATGCAAACTTGAAAAAAATCGATTTTTTTGTGAATCGATTCATCAGGCTACGATTCGAATTGATCTTTTTAGGAAAGAATCGCCATCCGTAATGTAGAGCTGTTTGAGCTCTTTCAGAACAGTTATTCCAATGTTGTCTCTCATACTGCGCCATTTGGCCAAATATTGGATAAATCAGTCAAAATCCTAATTTCACTCGTATTATTAAGTGAAAAAAGCCGAGTCTTCTCATTCGTGGCAATTAATTCACTGTGGAAAACGGAGCAGGGCTCTTCTTGTGGGTATTTATGGCACGCGAATTTATGCAAACTCCCTTGCTCTCACTATCATTCCTCCTACCACCTGCACAGCTTCAAAAGAGAGTTGTCTAGGAATAAAACTTAAATTTAAAGTGAAGTGGAGTGGGAAGGAGATATAATATGAAATATTTTAGAGGTTCGTTTGATTGTTTTCCTTCAAATTTAAAACTTTACTTATTTTAAATTTAGTTTAAAACAATCAATATGATACCTTAAAATATTTCGTATTACATTCTTCTCAGACCGTTTTTCTAAAACGTAAGCCATAACATTTATTGATTAAAATTTAAACTACGCTGAGTGTCACGGAGGTTATAAAAAACACCTCTACACAGTTTATTCAGCATTGCTGTCTCAGTGTGATCTGAAGACTCGAAGCAATATCTCACTTTCAGAACGTAGAGAAAACTTTTATTCCCTATTTTAGCAAAAACTATGAATATTACTAAAGTAACTACTATTTTTTAAAAATATTTTTGTTTAAAGAAAATTAACATTATACGTAATTTAAGTATTTTTTACTTAATCTGTTCAGAGGCTATCCTTTTATGTTTCCTTGTTTTTATAATAGTCTCATTTTTTGCAGGTTTTGCGTCCAAATGGGTTTTTGAAAATCCCTTTGCGACTGTTGTCTGCAGTAACAGAATCATCACAAGTTTCTAAAGTCAATGGAGGATTTAAATTTGGTGAGATTTTCTTAATTGTACAAAAAATTACTCTTAGTACAAAATTGCTTAATAGTGCAAAAATAGTACTTAATCTCGCAAGAGCACCAAAAGTTATTTTTTGCTACACGTATTTTATTTTCTTACTGTATACTATTGTATGTATAGTCAATGCACTGTTAATTTTTGTTTCCATTAATTTTAATGATATTTCTTTACTTATGACTTCCTTACATTAAATTATATTTATTTTCTATCATTTTATTACAATGCATTGATAAGTGTTGACACCAAAAGATAACTAGTATTCAACTTATGTTGTTCAGTCTCATCAAAAACCGTAAGAAAATCTAGAAACTAAAAAACTTTATCAAAACATGGAAAATATACTTATAAAATCCACTTTAAGAGTATTCACAATGATACACGAATGTAATTTCTAAATTATGAATGGGATTCGAAAATTCGTTGCAGGTTAATCCACCATTATGTATGCTTCTGTAAGACAGTGTTCGAATAAAATATTTTTTTCCCTTTTCATGTAAAAAAAGATATCTTCGCACATTTTTAACTGGGCCGTCTTACAGGATAATACGCCCTGTTCTGTTTTTTGTGCTTGTTTATTCTCTGGCCTGGACAGAATCTTCCAATTTACGAAACATCAAATAAAATATTTTTGAAAGATGTTCCGTTAATTGATTACACTTTTGTTTCATTCCTTTCATAAAACACATTCATGTGGCATTATATTTTTGAAATGGAATTGTCGGGGAAAAGGTTATTCTAAAGAGCTACTATTTTTGTGTTGTTACTAATGCCACCTGATCGGCAAAGGCGAGATCAAGGCCCATGAAGTTCATCATGGCAAATGGCTGAGTGACGCGATACTATTTGTAACTTTCTATTATGTTTCCATTTCTCGTACAATTTGATATTAAAGCCCTCGTGTAGCTGAACAGTGCGACGTTAATAATTTGATATTAGTACTATTTGGAAACAAGAAATTTTAATAAATAAGATAACTTTTAAAAAAAAAAGCTGAATAAAACTTAAAAAGTGAATAAATTTGTCCATTTTAAATTGTAAAACATTATATTATATCTATACCATCAGTTTTTCACTAGTTCTTATGGATTTTGTTTTTAGAACTTTCTGCGGAACAGAAAGAGATCCAAGAAATGGCCCGAAAATTTGCAAGAGAGGAAATTTTACCAAAAGCAGCTGAATTAGATAAAAAGGGCGAAGTAAGTTTTTTTAAACAACTATAGCACTTTTGTAGTTATGATGTAGGTTGCATTTCTTGTTCATTTATTTTTTCTTTATTTGGTATTTACTTCGTCCCATCTTCAAATATGGTAGCTGTAAAATTAAATGTAACGTAGTAGAAAATATATATTTATGTAAATCTACAGTATATATATCTATTTATAAATAAATACATGTTTTTTCTTACAGTACCCTAAAGATATCATACATAAGGCATGGGAACTTGGATTAATTAATTACACTGTTCCAGTTAAATATGGTAAATGTGTCTGTTGTGAAATATTTGAATAGTTTTTATTGGAAATAGTTTAGTAAAATAGTATTTATTGAAAAACAAAGGATAATTCTTCTTCAGTTATTTATTTCTTTTCACAAATGTTAATTCTGTTCCATTTTTTTATTATCATTGTTCTAAATGATTATAAGTTGTCAATGCAGATGCTTAATTTCTTGTAATATGACTGAAAAAGAAGATTTATTTACATGCACATTTTTATTCTTAATTATTTAAACGAATTAAGCTAAATATACTGTATTTCTATCTCATATATATTTGATATAATTTTGTGTATCATGGAAGACTTTTTTAAAAATATTTAAAACATGAGTGGATTGCATGGAAAACTGAAGGTCGATGAATAAAATATATTGCATGTATGACCCACCAGTAATTCAAGCAGAAAACTGCTTATTAAATTTTTGAATAGAGGGTGAAACATATATTGTTCCAGTTAGAAAAATCATCTGAGAAAGGGTTAAAAAACATATTATTCAAAAAAAAATATCAGTAATTAAAAAAAAACTTTATGATTTTAAAAATACAAAGTGGTTATAATTATGGTTACCCTATTTAGATCTGTGTAGAGTCCATTCTGGTATATGGGTGGAGAGCGAATTTGGTCTATATGTTACTGCTAAAATCCAGAAAATCAGTAAACCTGCTGAAGATTAGTTAGGTAATCTTCACATTAACTTGGGTGATCCGTTGAAGTGAGGAAAGTTGCTTCATTTCTCAAATTTTACAATGGTAAACTGCGAATTACTTAGATATATTCTATACTTTACCTACTAGACACTCATTAATCTACACACTACCTACTAGGATCTCGTTAAAGAGAAAATAAGATCTTTGATGAACCAACACCGCAACGTTTCTGTACGCTTAAATTAAATTTTGTTTATTTTTTTATATCTAAAAAGAATCAAGTTAATATAATCGAACATTCAACTCATTATTTGATAGAATCAATCATCATTCATCAGGAAAAGTTCAATATAAAGAATCGAATGTTTTAAAATATCATTGCGATTAAAAGGAAATTAATTTGCGAATCATCATAAAACTATTCTTACTTAATAGTGCATTCTAAAGATTTGTTGATACTTAGAATTGCACAGTAATTGGTTTTCACCACAAGCACACCTCTTTGTGGCACATTTAGATTTGCAGTCACATTTTTTGAATCCTGCGCAGTACCAAGGGATTATTTTATTGCAGTTTGATGTCAAAACATCTTTCACATTAAAAATCTCTTTGAAAACCCTGAATCGGTATGTGTGTGCAACTATACTTTGTAATATTGGAGCTCTTAATATTTAATTTGTTTCCCGAAGATACCGGTCCTCGCAATGAAATTTATTGTAAGGGGTCTTTTATCGAATACATTTAATGATCCTGCCACTTTTTTCTGAATGCATTGTGGGAAGAGTCAACGTTCAATTAAACTGAAAAGAAGTGAGAGAAACAAACTTTATAACATTAACGATACAGAAGCCACTAATGATAAGATTACCTGTTTAAAATGTAACGAAACAAATAAGTTAATCTGCAGATTATCTCGGAATTCTGCACGTTAATGGCTTGCGAGTTTTAACGGTAATATATGTGTTATATAGACAAGGAGAAAAAAGAAATCTGCAATAAAAAAAGTAATATCTCAAATTTCAATAACTTAGCATGAAGAAAAAACACACACACAGATTGAAAACACCAAACTTTGTTTAACCACATCACATGTGCAGTGTTCATTCCATTTGTGTGCGTCAAGTACAGTTCCGAGCGTGTTTAACAATTGCATGAAGAGTTTTTTGATCAGTTACAACCGATCGTGTTATATTTGCTTTCATATCTCCTATAGTTGGTATGCTTCCTACATAGATATGATCTTTCAAAACCAGAGGTTACTGGGATTCAATTCCAGGAATCTAGGCAATCGAAAGACTTCTCGAAACTATTTGATAAAATCTAGATTGAACACGAAGCAGTGTCATCACCGGTCGGGAAATCTAAGGTGATGAATCATCTTGATGTGTCTGAACATTCTAGTTGTTAGAGGACTGAAATGACTTGTTGCTGAAAAAGTTCAGTAGAAATGGGCACGAGTATTTGAGCTATTTTCAAAGAGTCATGAGAGTGTTCTCCACAAAGAAAAGGGAACTAAGCCAAAAATGAAATAAACGTCATACAGTAATGTAATCAGAATACACAGAGAATATTTCCCCACAACATTGGAACTTGTAGTATTTGTTTATCTAAAATGTACTTCCACCGACCACAAAACGTGGCCGCGGTAGCCTAGTGATCAAGGTATAGGATCGTGGCTGGCATGTCACGAGTTCGAGCCCAGTACCACTAAAGACCCGCCGTATAGGGGAGTGATGCACGCTAAATCTGTCGAGAACTAAAACGTCCTCCCGTTGGTGTGGTAGTTAGGAGAGAGGGTGCCAGCTCAGATGTCGTCCTCGTCACTTGACCACGGTTCAAAATGACGAGGTCCGTCACCAAAAAACCTCGTGTAGCTTAACAGTGCGACGTTAATATTCACTCACTCACCCGGCCGCAAAACATTCCATGACTTTCAATGGTTGTTTTGGTAAAAAAAATTCGAGCAACTTAAATGTTTTCTCTTGTGTCTGAAGGGTTCAGAGCTTGCACAATAGGAATCTTCTATGAATACCATCTAAAAATGGATCGGAAAACCTTTCGTCCTGTAAATCAAGGGAGAAACCGACTCCCTTGATATCATGCGAATATTTGTGAAGGAATTGTTGGACGCTCCTTCAACAGCAATAAGATTGACTTCAGGCAAAGTTTGATTTCAAATCCATTTCCATCATCTTCCTTTAGCACACCGAATTCTTTAGTCTGGTTTTAATATTTATCTTTGCTTTGACATAGGCCTTTTCGTAAGCACTTCAAGCCTCGAAATTCTCACAGTGCA
Organism: Trichonephila inaurata madagascariensis; assembly: GCA_019973955.1. Classification (NCBI taxonomy): domain Eukaryota; kingdom Metazoa; phylum Arthropoda; class Arachnida; order Araneae; family Nephilidae; genus Trichonephila; species Trichonephila inaurata. Next base: position 284,152 of record BMAV01005189.1, read on the forward strand.
ATTCATAAATTACTGCCGTTCTGATAAAACAACTTCCCCAGTAACGCTCGATTTTTCTTCTCTAACGGTTTGGTAAAGAATAATTTTATGGCAGTAATTACTGTCATTTTTAGACCACTATAAATAGGCATCACGTCCTTCTTGTACATTACATTCGTACATTAATCTGGCATTCCTGGCGTGAAAAAAACGAACGGAATTTCATGCGCAGGGTATCTCATACACAAGGGTGTTTAAGTTCTGTTTTTAGCATAAAATTTGTTTACAAAGGGGGAAAAGGAGGAAATACAATATGTTTTTATTACACTTTTCATACGTAAACTTAGTTTTTCTGTTGTTTTTATTTGGGCATTCACAGTACATTGTTTATACATTTCTTTAGTCTTCGTCGCGAGTGATTGTAATGTTTTCACTGGATCTTAATTTTTTTTTAAATTTCGTAGAAGCATTGCTTGTTGATTTCTACATTCTTTGCATTCTTCTGTACATCAAAATCAAAAACACTTAAGAAATCAGCGTCTGGTTCGATGTTTAGTAGGTGGTTTCTGAGTGCTGAACAAAATAATTTGCGCATTTATCGTCACAACGTTCAACACAAAAATAGTGTCGCAGGCTAGCGATTACATTTTTTAGCCATTGGATGTGATTCAGTCATTTTATTAACGATGACAATTGCTCCCTCAGTTAAATTATGGAAAATGTTTTTTCATTTTTCAACCAAACTCGATGGGGATGGTACTGCAGATAAATCCATTGTATCATCACTATGTACTGTTGAAAATAGAAGATAATTCCAATTTGTCTTGGGTGTATATGAAGCAATTGTTGTATCTTGTTAAAGCTAAATATATGGGAGTAACTTCTCTATTCTTAAAATTCAAAATTTTGGATTTTCTTTTTTTTATTTTCTCTTATTGTTCCATCAATAATTATTTTCTTTTTCAAAAGTTCATCTGAAAGTGAGTAAGATGTGTACCAATTGTGTCCTTTAAAATTACATTCTTCCCAATTGTTTCTGTGTCTCCACATATAAAGCTTTTATTTTCAACCTCTTCTAAGTCTGAATCGATTTCAGTAAAGGAATCCTAGTTGCTATTATACTCTTCATTATTTCATTTTCTCTCATCATCACCACAAAGAGACTTTCTTCAACCGAAAATACTGTGTTATACTATATTTATTAAATACTGTAAATTACTTAAATATCACATTTCTTCATCATAACTACTATAATGTGCCATAGAGTATAAGAAAGATTTTAAAGCATGCTCATGCATTCAGAACTGTAACGGCGATTCAAGCGCAGGGTATGACATAACCCGAAGAAGTGGTATCCAAAAATATATATTTAGAATTCGCCTACAAGCTAAGGCCCCTAAAAGGATACAACCTTAAAGTCAGCTACACGAGAAACTATAAATTTTCTATAAAAGGTTTAGAAGGAGCCTTGAAAAAAGTTAGGCGGTGGGTATGACATATCCTGTGCGAGAAGTGCCAGGTTAATTTCGCACAGTATTTTATTGCAGTTCTTTTTTTTTTCATGTTACGCATATATATATATATACCAAGTTTCTTCAATTTGTTATAATGGATTCTCCCCCTGTGTAAGTCAAAACAAGATACAATCTCGTTGTATTCCAATTGATTCCGTCGTATCGTGGCCCTTTTATGTCATGAAAGCAAACTATTTTTACTTTTTGAAACAAATTAATGTGCAATTTTCTCTCTTAGTTTCTAATTTCATCTCCAAATAATAAAATTGAAGTTGTCATGATATATGATTAGCAGTGCTGAAATGACGAGATGCCTTCGATTTTTCTTATATTTATTACGGAACACATTTTGCGGCGAACACAATTATATCACAAGCACATACACACACAACAGCAAGAAAAGTACAGCAAGTAGAGAAGAGAAAGTTAACATTCGTTTTCGGTGATTTCCCTCAGTTAGAGAAATTTTGTTTTCGATCATTCTCCCTATAGGGATTAAACTCTAACAGAAGTTATTAGCAAACTATATTATGAATATATAATTTGAGAGAGACAAGTATATTTTCAAAAATGCTAATCCTGAAAAAAAAACCATTTTTTTATAAAAAAATTCTGTCAGTAAATTTATCGAAAAAATAAAGATTTTATGCATGAAAAAGAAATTTTTAAAACTCCATATATAAAGGTCTATAATCTACACTACTGGCCATTAAAATTGTTACACCAGGAAGAAATGGAGATAACAAAATGATATTTATTGGACAAATATATTATACTGGAAATAACAAGTGATTAAATTTTCAAGAAATTTGGGTTCATAGATCCTGAGAAATCAGTACCCAGAACAACCATCTCTGACAGTAATGACAGCACTTCTTCGCCTGGAAATTAAGTCAAACTGAAATTGGATGGCATGTACAGGTACAGATGACCATGCAGCTTCAACATGGTGCCACATCTCATCAATCGTAGTGACTGGCGTGTGGTGACGAGCCAGTCGCTCGGCAACCATGGACCAGACGTTTTCTATTGGTGAAAGATCTGGTGAATGTGTAGGCCAGGGCAACAGTTGAAAATTTTCCGTATCAAGGAAGGTCCGTACAATACCTGCAACATACGGTCTTGCATTATCCTACTGAAACATAGGGTTTCGCAGTGCTCGAAAAAAGAGTAGAGCCACGGCTTGTAACACGCCAGAAATGTAACGTGCATTGTTCAAAGTGCCTTCAATGCGAACAAGAGGTGACCAAGACATGTATCCAATAATACCCCATATCATCTCTCCAGGTGATGGGCCAGTATGACGATGACGAATACACGCTGCCAATGTGCATTCACCACGTTGCCGACAAACACGGATGCGATCATCATGATGCTATAAACAGTACCTGGATTCATCTGAATAAATGACGTTTCAACACTCGTGCTCCCTTGCTCGTCGTTGATCACACCATTGTAGAGGCTGAAAGAGGCTGTAGAGGTTGATCACACCATTGTCTGTGATGCAGCTTCAAGGGTGGCCGCAACCATGGTCTCCGAGCTAACAGTTCATGCTGCTTCAAACGTCATCGAACTGTTCGTGCAGACACTTACTGTCTATCAAACGACCCCGATTCTTGATCCAGGGCTCGTGACGTAGCTGCACGATCTATTAGGGCCATGCAGGTAACATGTCTGTCTTCTCGGCTGTTGTTGATACGGGATCGATGATATTCAGCACGGCGTTACGTATTACCGTTCTGAACCCATAGATTCCATATTCTTCTAATAATCATTAGATCTCGACCTACGCGAGCAGCAATACTGTGATAGGATAAACCGCGATTACGGTAAGCTACAATTCGACCTTTATCAAAATCAGAAACGTGCTGGTACGCCTTTATGCTTCTTACACGAGGCATTACAACAACTTTTCACCAGGCAAAAACGTTCAAATGCAATTTGTGTATGAGAAACCGGCTGAACAATATCCTCATTTACACATATTGTAGGTGTTGCTACCGGCGCCTGCTCTGTCTGGATGCGATGATAAACTAATCATTTGCATATCACAGTACCTTCTTGTTTAAATTTCACGTCTGTAGGATGTCGCCTTCTTGGTGTAGCCATTTTATTGGCCAGTAGTGTATATATAAGATATTTTCAAAAAATCTATCCACTAATTTATAATTATTATATCAAAGCAGTTAATTATAGTTATCGAATCAATATGTAAAATTCATATTTAAACTTTTTTCCTTTCAGGTGGAACAGGTCTTAATACATTCGATGGCTGTTTGGTGGGTGAAGAGTTAGCCTATGCATGTTCAGGCATCGCAACAGCTATTGCAGGGAATGAATTAGCTGTTAGTATTGATCTTTATTTAAACGCATTATAAATTATGTTAAATACAAATTAGCAATTTTCTTAGTTAATTAAAAAATGAAGGGTACATTAATTTTTTTTCTGCTTATTTTGTGAAGTGTTGCTCATAGTGTTCTGTATTTTTTGATCCAGTCCTATTCATACAAGAAACGCAGCGAAAGTAAGGTTCGTCATTTTTTTTTCACACGGAAATTTGATAGCCAGAAAAATTTGCATTATGGTATCACAAACTATTCACCTTGCACCATTTTTTAACATAGTTTTCACCGACATAGAGACATTTGTTGTAATGTGCAAACTCTGATAAAACTCGGTGCTCTGCTATGCGAGGAAATACTGCCTAGCCTACTCTACCACACTTCTTTCTCTCCCTTTTTCATTATTCAAAACGTAATGGATTATGCCAGGGACCTGAGCGTGAGCAATATCAGTGTGGACGCCCCTCTGACACCATGTCCTGTACTCTGGCAATGTTGCTTTCATTTGTAACTAATGGGGCGAGATTCTGTCTTCCTTCACCGGCACAAACCATTTCACGAAACATGATCTCTTTGCATTGCACTGTCTATAGGTGCACATGGATGACAGACACACTAGTCCCACGTGTGCGTTCATACCGGATAACTTCCATTGGTGGCTACGCTGTCTATACACATCTGCCAGCCATCGTGATTTCCATTCAAATCGGATACTCCAGTCTGAAGCTACTCCCTCCTTGATACTCTACGCATGCTTCTTTCCTTCTACGCTGATGCTAAGAAGCGAGTAGCAAAGAATGTAGTCTCTTATGGGGATCCTTTGTTTCACTTGGTGTACCATCTCATCTTTCAAAAAATTAAATAAATAAAAACGAAATTTACTTTCGGAACGTTCCTCGAGTATAATGTAATTCTAATTCAGTTTTTCACACACACACAGTCCTGTGAATCACATAATTTAACTATATATACTTAAAAAAAAACTGAAGGAAACTTTTAAACTGCTAATAGGATAAGGTGGAGAATAACGAGATGATTAATAGTTAAAGTATCCACTTCACTTTATCCTTACTAAGTCCTCTATAAAATCAGGTTAAGGCTTTATTATACAGAAACCATTTAAGTTGGTGCTTACTTTACAACTAGACATGGATTCTTTTTTAGAAACTTTTTAAGAACTTTTTAAGGTAAGTTATTCTGAAATAAATTCTAAAAGTCCATGATCTTCACTTCAAATACAACTAAACACCACACCTGGTGATTCTGGTGATTTTATTTTGTATACCCCCCCAGAGTTGACACCGATTAACCATTACATTATGACCACCTCTCACCTTGAGCAGTGCTCACGGTAGCATCGTGGTTATGGTCACGAACTCGTGGAAGCAGTGTCACGGAAGGCCCGCTGTGTGGAGAAGGCTCATGCACATTTCTTCAGTCGAGACTCAATGTCGTCCCGTTGGTGGGGTGGTGTAGTTAGGAGAGGGGGTATCAGCTCAGGTTTCCCCCTCGTCATTTGACCGAGGTTCACAATTACGAGATCCGTCACCAATAGTCCTCTTGTTGCTTTATAGTGTAACGTTAATATAACTCTCCCACACTCACTTGTCTAGAGCAATAAGCTCTCTCGGAGAAAAAGACACAATGATAGTATACAAATACATACAGTAGTATACAGATTTGATGGAGTATACGAAGCACCCACGCACTTTCATTTGAAACATAGTGTTTAGCGACATAGGGGTATGGATGATGAAACGACGTCCCCAGTCAGCAGATTGTCGGCTATGGTACATTGTTTAGAGAAGAAAGCGGAGACTTACGCTTTGTTTGCCATGATCAAAGGGCTATAGCGACCGATATCACCAGCACCTCTAACAATGGTGATTCAGACGGTGTTTCAACACACACTGCAGGGCACACTTTGTATAGATCTACTCAGCTGACGTACGGATCGTATTCATAACCAAAAACATGTCTTCTCGCAAAGCGCTTGCAACTGGCCACAGAACAAAGGCATAGGACCATAAAAGAATTGAAGAAAGTCTGCTGGTACGAAGAATCATGGTTTCTGATTGGTCGCATTGACACGGGGTGAGTGCGAATATACTATTTTCAGCGGAAACTCTGGCACTTGGATTCACAGTTGGCCGAATGTAAGGCGATGAAGATGATATGAAGTGTGGGTAATGTTTTCATGAGACACATCTGTGACGTGTGTTCGTTGTGTGAACATCATTGCAGACTAGGTGCACCCTATCATGGCTACAGTCAGTGTTCCCTGAAGGTGATGGCAGGAGAATGCACCATGCCATAAGAACTGATTCGTCAGGAAGTGGTTCGTTCGGGAAACATTCTGGTGTATTTCAAGTCATGTCTTGACTTCTGAATTCATCTGAAATAAATCCAATCGAATATTTGTGGTTGCACTTTGAAAGCCGCATTCGTGTTGCTACTCTTCCAATTCGCAATTCAAGAGACTTGGCGAATGCTTGGTACCACTTCCCTCAGACCAGTGAAGTACACAAGAAAGGGTTTCTTGGGGGTTCAACCCCTTCCCCCTAGAAAAACAGATTTTTACCATAAGATAATCCCACGGCAGTTTTGCTTACGTGTTTTTTAGAATGTACCCCTTCCCCATAAAAGTTCTGCATATCAGCACCTTGCCACGACTACGGCTCGCCGTATTTTGGCGGTTTTGAGCGCGAAATATGATCTTATTTCCTGTCAAACAGAAGCCTGTGTTGCTCTATATCCCCTTCAACCTTTCAATCAATCAATCTGTCAAACAGATTTTCATAATGTTATAGCATGACCTTTTAGCGTATATATTTAAGTAAGCAACCCATATATAAACGTTTTATGATCTAAGATTGAATCTCTCTCTTCTAAAATACACCATTATTTACAGAACCACATCATCTTATATTAGTCATATCGGTTGGTATGATAAAGTCATACAATTGATTTATTACAGATATTTATTATTGTTTGCTTTATTTTATTCTTTTTCGATACAGCTTTCTTGCTTTTCCCCCCATTACTCTATTGATTGGGGCAAATATTTTTGCACTCTCCAGAAATTTCTTTTTAAATCATTGCATTTTTTGAAGAATAAATTCTTATATTGTTTGTATATGCACACAAAAACACATGTTGAGTTTATTCAAGGCTCTGAAAGACATTGTTTGAAGGGAAAAAATAAATTATTTCACAAAAGAGATCCTTGAGAAGAAGAGTGATGAATCTCGGGAACAAATTAAAAGATATCTATGAGTTGGAGATGATGGCTCCTTTGTTGCTTCAAATCCCACATAAAGATATAACTGAGTTGGAGATGAAGGATCCTATCTCCTTTCTACAAAATTGACATTTAATAGGTCTACTTCCTTCTTTCCTGGAACTTCTTTTTAGTTCCTTCAAGACTTTTTATACTATTTGTAATAATTCTGTTAAGTTCAGATAACATCAATATTTATAAATTAATAGTTTAAATACTTTATTTATTTTTGCTTAGTTAGTAAATTGATTATTTTTTATAGTTGAAAATATTTAGATTGTAATTAACATTTTGAGAACTCAGAATATAAAATTGTTTTAAAAAGTCTTAGCACAAAGATGTGTCACTATATTTGAAAACATTATATACCTCCTGAGTAACTATTTGTAAACCAGTTAAATCATAGTTGAGTAATTGTTTCTTACAAAAGACGAACAAAGAAATTCTTGGTTTGCATATATTATAATTATAGTAATGATTTTTTGAGTCATGTGGGATATGAAGCAACTAAAGGCTCTTATCTCCTTTCATTTCAATAATATTTATTAGATATTCTTATGAATAGCTAACTAAAAAATATGTAATTCAGTTTTATGCATGGTATTACTAGTTTCAAAACTTTTTTTAAATTGAACTACAGTATTCAAAATGTATTAATAAATTAAATTACCAAAGCATCTCTCTCTCTCTTTTTTTAAATTAAATGTTATCTGTTATTTGAAAAGTTAGATTATATGTAATTATGTAGTTTCATATTATGTTAACTTGAGAATATTTACATATTTGAAAGCTTTATCTAGCTACTATTAATAATCATTTTCTTTTGACAAAATGGGGTATAGATATTTTTATAAATTAATTTTGCCAATAAACTTTGCTTGTGAATTCAAACTATAAGAATTTCAAGTGACAAAAAAGTTAAATTTTGACATGAATTTGTGGATTGAAAATAATTATTTTTTAAAGTTGATATATTAGGTGGCAAATCAATTTTAAGGTATGCAGTCTTGTTGATCAGGCATTTCTGTAATATATTTTTATTGCAATTTATTTTTACTGTTTTTAACTCTTACTTATCATTTAAGTAACACATAGGGATAATGATAGAAGAATTAGGAAAGATCACAGTTCTTAAACCATGGACAAATCATGATATTTCAACTATAAGTAGAAAGTAAAATAAATAACACACTGTCCTGCTTAAGCTGTATAAAGTATTTATTAATATAGGAGAGATAAATTATTAATTGATTTGATTATAGCAGAAGCAATGAGACTGCCTTTCCAAAAATGCTTAAATTTAAAGAAATTTGAGATAAGTGCAATGTGTGTGTGTGTGTGATTTTTTTTGTGTTTGTTTTTGGGGAGTAATTATAGTTGTCTCTCAAAACTTTTCAAAAGATAAAAAATATTCAAATATTTCAAGATCAACATTACACGTAGATTTTTGTACACATTTTTTATTGATTGATTGAACTTTATTATTATTATTATTTTTTTTTTTTTGCAGCAAGGTTCTCTTCTTCTAGGCGGAAATGAAGAACAAAAAAAGGAATACTTGGGTCGAAATACAAAAGAAAATTTGATATGTGTATGTTCAAATTGTCTGATATGTATTAATATCTATTTTTGTGCAATTTTGTTAAAGAATATTATTTCTGTAATGTTAATTAATAATTATTTCAAATATTAAAAGCTGTCTTTTTACTGATTCAAAATGTTTTTAAAAACCATTAAACATTACAAAAAATGTTTTGAAATAGTTTGGTACATCTTATGTATAGTAATGAAAAACCTTTTTCTCCAGTTTCAAGTCTTATTTTTGTATTAGTATTATTATTGAATTGCTTAAAAAATTTATAAAGATTTCCAAGTTTTTGGAAAGCGAAAAGAGTATTGCAATTCATTTTTAGAAATGAAAGCATACTTTGATCGTTAAAATTGCGTATGGCATTTTCATGAATTGTAATGCTTGGAGAGAAAAAATACAACAACTTATTGCATAAATGTCTTCTTATAAATAGTGATAAAATTAATTTTTATATAATAGGTATGACTCTTCCAATATTCATAGTTCTAATACTAAGATGTAAAAAAAAAAATTAGACTGTCTTATGCAGTTTTTATAGTTATGTTGAACATTGATTTCAAATTATTAATTTTGAATTCAGAATTTGAAAATGTTAAATAATTGAAATAAGAACTATAACCTTTATGTTCGTTGTTCTGGAATGAAATGCATTTCATTGCAAAAGGTGTAAAAAAGGTAACAAATTACTTATTTACTTTATTTCAAGAATAAAAATTAGATTTTAAACCTTAAAATTTATTTGTGTGCTTTATTCAAGTGGTACCATTTTTTTCGTGTTCTTTTTTAAAATGAATTTGTTGATACTATAATGAATTACATTTTGTTTCATATTTTATTTTGTGTGCTACATGACAAAATAAACTGTATTATAGGCCTATTGTGTCACAGAGCCGGGGGCAGGATCTGATGTTGCTGGCATTAAAACCCATGCTGAAAAGAAGGGAGACAAGTACATCATCAATGGCCAAAAGATGTGGATTACAAATGGTGGTGTTGCAAATTGGTAAACTAACCAAAATAAGGAGATCTACTATTTTCCCTGATTGCTATTAGTTAAGATGAAATTTCATTGACTTCAATTTATTAAGTGCTAATATTCCCAATTTAGAAACAATTGGGTTCTCTGATTTATTTATTTTTTTTCAAAATAACTATTTTAAATATTATTAGAAAGTTAATTTTATTTAAATCTTTTTCATATGTATGCAAAACAAGTTCTGAAATTTTTGTAAAGATTTGTCTGAGAATTTATTTATTTTTTGATTGGAAGTTGAGAAAAACATGAAATTTTACTTCTTGGACACATTCAATACATATAGTTTTTCTCTAATTTGTATCATTATAAAAATTATTTATGGTTAAAATTTATTTAATACTTGTATATTATATAAAGCACCATTGGTAAAATATGAAAATTTACAAAAAGTCATTCACAGTTGAAAAAAGAATTGCTTATTCTTATTCTACAACTGCAAAAGAGAAAACATAACTTCTGGTCTCTGGCCAATTTGAGGTTAATTTGAAAGCATTTTTACTTTTTTCTTTCATTGTGTATATTTTAATTTCCAGTACATGTGTCTAGAACAGGTATTGGATTATTTAGGACAGATTCATGTAAATATTCCAATGGTCCAGAAATTGCTGCTTATGTCTCCATATCCCAGGATAATGACAGGTAAAAACATTAAAGAATACAATTTATGCAATGGTATACCAGATAACTGGATTATCTGGTGAAATAGATTTCTATTAATTTGAAAACTGCAGGAGACCAAGAAGAAAAATGAAAAGATAAAAGAAAACATCTAAATGTAAATAGACTGATAATTATAGTATCTCAGATGAAGCATATACAGATATAGAAAATACCAAAAAGTGTAAAACACAAGAAAAATATTTTGAAAAACAATTAGAAAAAAAAAGCAAAAGTCACAATAAGGGATCATTAAAAGGGTTATACTGTAGAGATATACTGCCAATAGCAAAAAAGAAAAAAATAGTACATTAGAAGAATAATTTCCAGAATAATTCCAAATGATCTACATAAACTGTTAAAGATTTTTTTGTGACAAAATTGTCTTTATTAATGGAGAAACTGATCCAAATGGAAATAAAAAAAAACATTACTACTACATTTTGAAATATTCTCTACATCAAGCCTTGTACTGAAGAACATCAGACAATTGCTGTATAACTTTTATTCACAATTCTGTAACACAGGCAGCATTTTAATAACAAAGAAAATGTATGTTTGTTCAAAAATTGGCTAAGATCCTTTTTTTAATTTTGTAAAAAGCTTCAACATTTTGGAATATTTTCTGAATTTTTGTACATAAACAAAGAAAAGTCATTTTTCAGTAATTTTCAGTTAAGGGACCATAAAGTCGAACATTCTAACAATTAGAAAACATGCCAAAATTTTGTTAGTACTGGTTGCTAATATTATAAATAGGTGATGCTATTTTTAAATTTTGTGACTTATGTTGGTTGCTAATGTCATTAGTAGCAAGTAATACTTTCAAATATTGTCAATTTTTCTGCATTTTCTTTCTGTTATATAGTTAACTAGATTTTTTTAAACCATTTTGCTACAATGATGAAAATCTGGAAGTTCTCAATGAATGAAAACGTCACAATAAACTTTTTTTTAATAGGACAGTTTTAATGTGATAGCTTTTTTAATCAAATGTTCATGTCATGCAAATGGAAGTAGGCAAGAAGTGTCACTAAAGGTGTAATGTTGCTGTTTATCTGCATAATGTTGGTCTTTGTATGATTAATTAGTTTTCAAAATCTATAATTCTGTTTATAGAGGACTTACATTTTATTTATTGTGAGCCTGTGTTGTAGGGTCATCAGCAAATTGATAATATTGCCAATGTTTGTGTTAGTTGGCAACTCGTATAAGCAGTCACCAAACCATGGTACCTACAACTGATAAGTACTCATCACTCAGTTAAGATATATATGCAATCAAAACCCATAAAATTTCAATAAAAGTGGGGATTCTTGCATCTTTGTAAGGCTGTTTTTATGATCTACAAGTATATGTTGCTAAAGGACAGATGCCCAACATGCGTTGCCATTAGGAACAACAATAATAATAGTATTGTTCCTCATATAGTATTGTAGCATGTATTTGTAGCAAAATATAAACTTCATTTATTGATAATTTTTTATATCCTTATGATTATTGATAAAAATGAAGAACAGAAACTTCCACATTGCAAGAACAAATTACACAATTGCTAAACAGATAAAAATAGCATATAGCAAAATGGTCCTTTAATAAATTCTAAAATTTTGAAGAAAAAAAAGTAGGAAAATGTAACTTGATTGTAAATGTAGCATTGTTACATAAAACTACAAATTTTCTTTCGGAAAATAATTCAATATGATCATAACGATGGGAAATGATTTTTGTTATTATTGTTACCTATATTTTAGTGCTGTGCTTCTTAATCCTTTTACAATAAGTGTGTCATATATCACACTCTGTTTAAACTGACTTTGAGGATGGGAGACCACAAATATGTATTCTTAGATCTTGTATCTTGTCTTTAGTAGTAGAATGTTTCAAGATTGGTAATGGTTGACCTTCCTTTCGTTACAGTGTTTATTTTTCCTATTTTGTTTTGGAATGGTAGCAGGAATGAAAGGATTGTGTTGTGTGAATAAACCAGAGCTTGCTCTTTAACATTGTCAACTGAAATATAAACAGATGCATATGTTCTTGATGCTTTAGAATACTCTTGCTTTGGGTGAAATGAAGATATATAATCTATGGTTTTAGTATTTTATTCATTCTTCTTTGAGTTCATTTAACATTGAAACAAGTCTTTAGAGTATTGTTCATTATTTTTTAGAGTATTTAAAGAAATAATATAATGTTAAAATTACTCTTAATTATCTAATTGTTCCTCATTCTTTACTAAAAGTAGAAACAATTGGATATCAAATGTAATTTGTTAATTTCCCCCTAAATTTTTGCTTCATAGCATGAATTGCCTATCTCTATAAAACAGTGCATCAGGTGAGCATCGTTTCATGACTGTGTTTTATAGATCAAGATGGTTGTCATAAAAGAGGGTTTGAGACAGATTACTTTTGAGTGAAGATAAAATGAATAATATTCATCTAAAACTCAAAAAGAATTACAAAATTAAAATAAAACCAGGTTTTTTGCTTAGTTTGAAATTTTGAACTAGTAGAATCTGTAATGTACAGTTTTAGTGGAGATTTTCTCTCACTAGATGGCTGCACCTGTCAGCTGTTTCAGAATCAGAGGAATACATGGCATGGTGTGAGATGATCCAAATTAATTCTATTTTAGTAAATGTTAAACTTATTTTATATAAATGCACTTAATTACTGTTAATTTTTAAAAATGATCCTCATAATTTATATTTCAGTTTTATATTTTTAGTTGTGTACCTCTATCGATTATACATATGTTTAACTGTAACAAAACTGTATTTTTTGTGAAATGTGGCATTTTTGAACAATGTTTTTTTGACTTGCTTTGCTGATGGTGTCGAATCGACACTCATAATAAAATTTCCTTTAATAAATCGATAGGAGCAAAAGTACTAAGAAAAGGAAATGTACAGCAGAAAAATACATAAGAAATTTGTAATTCTTAATGTATATCTCTTGCATTAATATATAATATAAATGTATATCTTACAACAATCACATGGGAGGGATGAATCTGCTTAATCTATTTTTGTGGCAATGTTGGATAAATAGGGAAAATTAGTGGTGGCTATTTTTTACAAACTCATTAAATGTGACAGCTGTGGATGTTTGGAGAGTAAATAGAAAATATATATGAGGGAAAGCTGACACAAAAATTTCTTTGTGAGGTTACTGCTGCACTGATGAGAAAAGAGGAGCTGAGAGATGGTAAAATTATTGTTCCGGTTCTTCCTGATCTGTATCCAAAGATATGTGATTAACTATTTCCTAGAAAATGCAGAAAGTCAATTGAGGAGCAGATTTGTTCAGTAAAGTACTCAACTTTTCTATGAAAAATGTGATGCTGTTTAATAACTGTTTAGCCCAGGGGTTCCCGAAATATGCACCGTAGCACCACAAAATATTGTAAAAACTTATCTTTTTCTTATAATTTGTCATATTTTACCTTAGGAGAGTACCATTGGAAACTCTTAATTCAAAACAGTGTAAAAAAGGGTTAAGTTTGGAAACCATTCATTTAACCTGTTTATTGTTTTCACGCTTCTGTATGAAAATGATTATTATGACCAAAATGAAACTTGAATATATAACAAAATCAAAAATATTGATACCTGGTAAAAATCATTAGTGATACCTTTAAAATATTAAAGTAATCTTTGCCCACTATATGATTTATCTCTTGGCATAAAATGTAAAAATATTTGTGATTTGCTTTTAGATCTACTGATGATGTGTATTCCCATTTGATTGCTCTAGTAAACATTTGTAATTTACCAAACTTGTATGACATTTTGTCCCATTCGTCTAAATTTATATTATCCCTTTTTGATGATATACCAGAAAAGATTGACTGTTATATTTGGGGAGGGATGTGCTTAAAACTGCAATTTTCTCCATGTAACATTAAAATATATTGTAAGATTTGTTAACCCCTCAGCTGCTGAGGAAAAGTTATGAAATTTATCCCTAGTGCCACCATTTTTCACACAGGCACGTGTTACGCAGTTTATTGGGGGAAAAGAAAAGGTATGTTCTTCTGCCTAAAAATTGTTTAGTCTCACTTTCAAAAAGAAAGAGAGGGAAAAAAAATTAATCTGTATAGTTACAATATAACAAAAAATAAATTATAACTTATCTCTGTGGTATATTCTGAAACATGGTTGAATACATAAATCAGTATCACATTCAGTGCATTTGTAGAAAAAAATTGAAAAGCTCCTTTTACACAGAGTAAGTGAAAATGACAGCAAATGAAAAATAGAAAAGAGCAAACTCAAATGTAAAAGCAAGAAAACCTGTTTAAATTCTGCTTAATTCTCATTCCTGGAATATACCCTTTCAAAAATTCCTTGCCCGTCTCTTCTCCGAAATAAGCAAATTTTTAGAAGCACTGCCAATCCCATGATATTGTATTCCGAAGCTGAGGGATTAGTTTTAAGCAGAGCAGCATGATACAAAAAGTCCTCCTTTGGAAGGACGAGTATACACATCTGGGGACACTAAAGGCACTGGCTCAGCAGGACGTGTATACACACCCACTGCACTTAAGGGGTTAAATGAGTATGTTTGAATATCTTTAACTTGATGGTATTTACCATGGGTTGAAGATTTGTTTAAATTGTGCAGACATGCATGAGAAAATTATGGGTCATTTACTTGTTAAATCCATGGGTTTTCAAAAAATTTATGATCTAGCTAAGACTGGAAAACAATAGTTTAACTCTTGACATAGACTATTCATCAGTTTTTTAAATTGCTAGTTGCCTCTTATGTAATTCTGATATTGTATTAATTAAGACATTGCTTAAATAGTTTTTTCTTAATAATATGTAATATTTTTCATTTTCAGGTATTTTGTCCTGGCCCGAACAAATCCAGATCTCAAGTGCCCTGCCAACAAAGCTTTTACCGGATTCATTGTGGATGCAGACACAAAGGGAATCACAAAGGGTAGGAAGGAGTGGAATATGGGACAGAGGGCCTCCAACACCTGTGGAGTTACCTTTGAAGATGTGGAAGTCCCCGAAAAAAATGTGCTCACTGCTGAAGGTGCAGGTTTCAAAATAGCTATGGGAACTTTTGACAAGACCAGACCTCCAGTAAGTTGTTTAATAATTTGTAGCCTTACACTCAGTAATGGAACAACTATAAATATCGATGCTGGGTTGACATCTATCCAATGTCATATTCTGACAGATTCATTAGGTATATACTAAATAAAATTCATTAAGTATATACGAAATAAAATTCATTAAGTATATACCCAAATAAAATTCATTAAGTATATACCAAATAAAATTCATTAAGTATATACTAAATAAAATTCATTAAGTATATACTAAATAAAATTTTTTTTTTTTCATTAAGTATATACTAAATAAAATTTTCAAGGATGTGACACATAATGAATATTTATTGATGCACTCAATGTTCCACACAGAAAGAATTTTAGTTCTCCAGAGAAAAAGTAAAGAGTGCCACAATATTTGCATCTGAGGTCAGATTGGCTGTGCATGATTGGTGAGTTAGGTGCTAAAGTGAAGACTGAGCTAAAGTATTATGTTTTATCAATTTTCGTTGGATGTCTCATTTTATATATACATAATTATTTATGATGTGTGTGTTATTAGCAGTAATTAGTAATAGTGGTAATACGTGAAATATAATTTTTTTTAATAGATGTGTTTCTTTTTAGAAACAGGAATTAATCCAAACTAAATTGTTTTAAATAGGGTAATGAGTGACTTGTTAAAGGATATATATAGTGACATAATGGAGAATAATAGGGCCCCTGTGCAAAGTCAGGTTTTTGGCTCCAAGTCTAAATACATACTTGCCTTCAGTCAGGCTTTGGGCTTCCTAGAATCCTGGTCTCCCTGTGATGCAGGAGCTTGGGTAACACCACTGGATCTATACTTTATAGCAATACTTGTGTTTGTTTTATTAAGTAAATATTCACGATTAAATCTAATTAACAAATATTTATAATGACAACATTGAAATGCAAATATTATAACATATTTTGATATAAAAACTCACTGACCTCTTTTAAATATTTTAGGTTGCTGCCTTTGCTACTGGCTTAGCACAAAGAGCTCTGGATGAAGCAACGAAATACAGCTTAGAAAGGAAAACTTTTGGAGTAAGAATAGTTGAGGTAAATTTTATAAATGTTTATTTTCAAAGTCAGCAATTTTGCTTTATTGACAATTGCAGTCAAATTAAGTTGATTAATGAATATAAATCAAATATTGCTATTTGAAAATGTGTTCTTTAAAGGTAAATATGAACAGTATATCAGATAACTAGGAGGTTTATTTAGTCTCTTAATATTTTAAAGTTTTTTTTTTAAATTATTTTTTAATGGGAGGACAGTACGATTTTCTCAAAAAATTTTAATTTAAGGATTATCAAAAATTTTTGGTTGCCTCCTAT
The DNA here is from genome assembly GCA_019973955.1 of Trichonephila inaurata madagascariensis. Classification (NCBI taxonomy): domain Eukaryota; kingdom Metazoa; phylum Arthropoda; class Arachnida; order Araneae; family Nephilidae; genus Trichonephila; species Trichonephila inaurata. The sequence continues at coordinate 300,992 of BMAV01005189.1, forward strand.
GTGTGTGTACTATGTAAAAAAGATTTTGTGCTCAAAATTTCATAAAAAGATAGCCATTTAATTTTTTAAGGAAAAAACTTGAAATTGGTCAAGTGATTTTAAAATGCTACTCCTACAAAAATTTATGTACACACATGAAATTTGATTTAAAAGTACATCAAACTATGTATAGCAAAAGTTGGTATGGGTTTTGCGATAACATGATTGGTATTCATACAATATTTCTTTTTATGAATGCTTATTAAAAATTCCTTAAAAAATGTGCAAATTCTGAGAGTTGAATTAATTTTAAAAATAAGTATTGCTTTGATTCAAAAATGCATACCAACTTTTGTAACATGTACTATTAGCAATAGGTAAAAAAAAAAAAAATTCAAAGCATGAAGCACTATAGCAAAAAAGCCTTAGCATTTTAAATGAAGACAAATTGGTTATTTTATCTTTCTGAGGTAAGTAAGTTTAAAGTTTTGATCTGCCATAGGAATGTGAATAAAAACGAATGCAAAAGCTATCATAATTCTGCATTTTTTAAGTTGAGAACTTTCAAATTTTGTGAGGTTATAGAGAAAAGTATATCAAGAATAATTTAGGCTAAAAAAATTATATTTGATTTTTTTTGGCCGATTTTCGTCAATTGAATTGTACTGTGTCTCCTTAATGAATTAGATGAAATAATCAAAATAAAAGTTTAATTTATTTTAGTGTTATGAGTTATGCTGGCCATCTTTTGTATAAAGTCAAATAAAATTTATATGCTTGCATACTTTTATCTGTTCAAAAAATATGATTCATTTGAAATCCATTTGCAATTATAGTCCAATCATTTTAAATTACTGGCAATATCGATATTCTATTACATTTGCTTGCATTTTATTACGATTATTTTATTATCCATTAACCTCCTAAACTGCGGATTAAAAGTTTTCATATTCACTCCCCAGTGTATTGGCAAGGGAGGGGGGGAGGCACAAATAAGAAAATTTTTTTTCTTAAATAAGTAAATCCTTTGCAAACACCATCAAGGTCATTTTATTGCATTCCAAAGTCTTTCGCATAGTTTTTCTCGTATAGATATATATATATGCTGGTGGTAGTTAAGGGGTTAATATAGATCGATAGTTCCTTTGAAAATAATAGTAAATTTATCTTAATTTTATATTCAATAGTTGGAGTTGTCCGAGTGGAGGTTGCCACAATTCCATCAAAAGCTTGTGGCTTAAGATTACTACATGTTTAGCTCTTCGAGCTTTTGAACTAGATGTGTTATACTAATATTTAACATTTTGTATGCCATGTTGTATTTTGTTGTTGTAGCACCAGGCTATTCAGTTCAAGCTGGCTGAGATGATTATTGGCGTTGAAACGGCTCGACTGGCTTGGATGAGAGCAGCTTGGCAGAGGGATAATGGTCAACGCAACACTTATTTTGCATCTATTGCTAAAGCCCTTGCTGGAGATGTTGCCAATAAGTGTGCAGCTGATGCTGTTCAAGTGAGTTTTTACTTGAATTACGTTAATTAACATCTTTATCATATTTATTTTATATATTATAGATAAAATAAATGTGGCAAAACTGATGTTTTATTTTATTCAGCTCACTTGTGGTTAAATTATTCCACTGTTTGATTTATATTTCCCTTTTAGACGATTTGAAATGTCTGAATTTTGCATTTGAAGAATTAAGTAATATACTTATTTTGTCAAATCACAATGAATGTAAGGGAAAGAATCTTAATTCATATGAAAGATTTGTATTTGCAGTTGTTTTTAACTTGGCTTATTCACAAAATTAATAATTGATTATATTTTTTGAATAATTTGTGTTCTTATGTGTATAGCTAATCTGTTCCTTTAAATGAAATCTTATTACATTCATGATATTTAAAAAGTGGGAGGGGGTATTTTTGAAAATCATTATTTAAATCATGATTAATGAAACAATTGCATCGATCATAATCAATTAATTAAGAAAATATACACTTCAAAAAAATTTTTAAAAAATTAATTAAAATCTTCATTTTTTCTTCAAAAAAACTTCTAACTTCAAAAAAATTAAACATTACCTTGCATCCATTATTTTTTACAGCTCAAATACAGTTTTGTTACTGTAAGTTTTAAATATGTTACTGTTGAGAAATATGTAATTTTTTTAGACCATCATAATTTAATTCATATATTTTTAATAAAATTACTATAAGACAAAGTGTTATATAAAATTAAAATTATATAGTTTTTGTGTAAAAAAAATAAATAAAAAATAAAACTATTAATGAAAACTTTTTTAATAATTGTCAGACAGAAGAAACATTTAAAAACACATTCTGTAAAAACTATGATACAGTTTTAATTTTCACTTAAACTATTTCAAGTTGAAGGGGAAAAAACTATTAATAATGATCATCCTGATTAAATATACTGAGGAGTAATGAACTGAAAAATTAAAGATTTTAATACATGTATAAACATATAAAAGATATAATTATTGACATATATGCTTTTTTCTGAAAAGATACTTGGTGGCAATGGTTTCAACAGTGAATATCCAGTTGAGAAGCTGATGAGAGATGCCAAAATATACCAAGTCAGTTTTCATTATTTGTTTTTTACTTTTTCAAAATTATAAATCTTTTTTATCAGCCTTTTTTGCCAGAATATTATTTGGATAGTAGTAAAATTATTTTTGTGTAAATTGAACTCTTTTTTTAGTGTTTAAATTTTAAGGTTCAATCTGGTTTTGACATTATCATAATTTGTATAAGTCATTATTATATTTCTGGTAAAAAAAAATGCATGTTTGCTTCTGTCAATCTCCCTTATCTCATTTTTAATGATAATTTTTATTTTAGGTTATGTTTCTCAATTATCTCAAAAACAGAGTAATTTTTTTCATCCAAAATGTTCAATGTTTTGAACATGTTTATGACACAGAAAAAGCTGAACTGGCTATGGTTTTTATGTAATGTATATGTGCATACATTTTAGTGCATGTTAAAAATACCATAATATGCTCTGAACTTTCAATTTCTTATGACCTGTTGCTTGTTATGGAAGAAAGTGGATCCTTGAGAACACAATTCGGCTGAAATCCTGAAATAAAGCAAACATATCCTCAACTAGATCCTTATAGTTATCAGCCTTGTCATTTTCTAGAAAATGTGTTGATACAATTCCTCCCAAACCTGTTTTTGTTTACTTTGAAGAAGTTTTTCAAACTTGGAAACTGAAAAGCTGTTTAATCTCAGGCCCCAAGAAATGATTTATTTAATTGTTACATGGAGTTGAGGGAATATTTCATGCATTTACTTGATAGCTGGTCCATTCATATCCATTTCTTTTACTAAATTTTTGATAAGGTCTAGCTAATGTGCAAAGGATGAGTGATAATGTTAAGCATTTTTGATACAGGTAGGAGTTCTACATTTATTTATCCAGTTAACTGTTTTTTTAAGTTAAAGAAAATATGCTCTCTAAAACCAATCTCTCTTGATGTAAAACAAAGAAAACAGCAATACGTATTTCCTAGTTACAAACTCATCTACAGAGACAGTACCTTTAGGCCACCACAGATCTTCCAGCCATTTGTATTTAATAATTTCTAAAAACTATTTTAGATTATAGTTAGTCTCCTTTATGTAGACAACATGCACAACAGATATGTATGGAAGCTCATTTCCGTCATTCAACAAAACTGCCAAGAGAGATATGTATGGAAGCTCATTTCCGTCATTCAACAAAACTGCCAAGAGATTCAGTTTTGAAGCATCTATAAACAGCCACCATTCATTGGGCTTATGTGCAATGTAGAGTTATTTTTTGTTAACAATTTCTCAGCAAAACGGAAGGCTTTTTTTTTTTAAAAAAAGAATTCTAAAACCAGATTGCAAGTATGAAATGAAATCATTCAGATATTTTCCTCTAGAAGATTCTACTGATGAAGTACTGAAGCTAATATTGCTGTTTTTCTTTTGAATGGATCCAAACTATAATCTAGATCATCAGTTCAACCAATGTAATTTTATGTAGAGAAGATATTTCATCAAAACATGAAAAGTCATCACGTTTACTGTGACCACATGCTGACATTGATGCTTAAAGGAGAATTATGATACACATTGGGATCCTTCACATCTGAACTGATAAATTTTGTAAGCAATTCAGAAATGGTGTGTCCTTTGCTATGTGAGACAGGTCGTAGAACAAATGGTACGTTACAATATTCGATTGCCCTCTTCTATTTCTTGGTGTAACCTCCAAAAGCTGAAGGTACCATGCAGAAATAACAGTTATCAGTGTGATTAGAAGGCATTCTCCAAATCATGCAATCCATTATATTGACAAAATATATTTCTATGTTGTACAATATTAATATAGGATATATTATTTAAATGTAATAATAAATAACATAATAAAATATATAATATAATGCATATGTTGCAATGTATTAGAGAACCTTTGTAGAACAAAAGTGTAAATATTTGCAACAACAGCCAGTAAACTTTTCAAAATGTTATATTCATGTTCAAAATAAATTCATTCGGAATTGGATACTTTCATCTAAGAATCACTCTCATTGTTGCCCATTATAATTGATTTATATTTGCAGCAAGTTATAAATAAATAATTTTTGGAATATGAAAATCAATTATAATGGAGGAAATTGAGTTTTTGACATGAATTGCAAAAGAGTGGAAAACATATTTTTGTTAGAAAAAAAAATTAAATAAAATATTATTAGAAACAGTTAAACAACATAAAGCAACTATAATATAAGTTATGAAAAAAAACCTTTTTTTTTCATTCAGATAAATTTATTTTTATTAATAGTGATTGATAAATAAGCCAATAAAAAATGTGAATTAGGGATAGAAATATTCTTTTAATTCACATTTAATGTTGACTTAGTATAATGTTACAGAATGGGAGACCAAATCGAAACATTTTCAATTAGAAAAATGTTTCAGTATTAATATTATATTCTGACTCATTTTACAATAACTACGAAAGAAAACTTTAATTCATTTTTTTGATAGTGATTCTGAAAATTGAGATTTAGTTTGATTTTTTCCATTTTTTTTTCACTGTGACTTATTGGTTAACTATTTTTAGAAATCTAATTTTAATTTTACTTTGTATAAGAGCTTATTCAACAATTACATATTTTTTAACTGCACATGTTGGAATCGCTTCTAAAACTTCTGATATGGTGCAAATTTTGTGTGTGCTCAAATTATGTATTTAAAATGTGGGTTAAAATTTGCTTTTGAAAAAATACTAAGAGTATCCTAGTAATGAATATGAATTGGAACTAGTAATTATTGTCCCAAAATTATACTATATATCCTCTTTAAAAAATAGATCTTTATTTATTTTGTTTATTTCAGATCTATGAAGGGACTGCTGAAATCCAAAGGATCGTCATAGCAAGAGAACATTTAAATGCATTCAAGCAGTTCGCATGAAACTTTAGAATAAAATTACAAAGAAAATTGTACATCAAAATAAATTATCACATATTAATACATATTTTTTTTTGTTGATTGTAATTTTAACATCTTGTCAGTACATCTCAGATTTGTGTCTTGATAAATTTTTATAGACTTCAATTGTTTCAGTTTTTATACTTCGTTGAGGTATGTGTTATCATATATTTTTCGTATTAATGTTGACATAAATTTGAATGGTTGTAGAAAAAAAATTATTTCATTTTATTACTTAATCTTTTTTCTATAGAATTGCACTTTACTGTTATAGTTGAAATCTTATTCTGTGATATAAAATGCATCCTTTACTACATGTGATCTTATGATCTAAATTAACATCTTTAGAGTTGAATTCAGATAAATGTGTTTTCTACCTAATTTATTGAACTGCATTGTTACAAATGCTTAGTAATAATATTTTTTTATTAAATGATTTTTATGGAAGCACCAATATTATTTTATAAATCAGTTTAAAAAGTTAACATTAAATTTTTAAAACGGCTCCTTTCACCCCATGTTGACATTGGTTAAATTTGCGGCCTTGCCTATATAGCAAAAATTCAAGTTAGTTTTTTTTATAACATGATGAATAGTAAAAGTTATTTGTACAAAGTTTAATATAACACTGTTTTTTTTTCTTTCCAAAATTTTAATTTCATTGGCTGCTTTAGAATTTACATATATATAAAAATTTTAAAGGCAACTGAAATATTTTGTGATCTAGAAGTCACAATTATTTTAATTCATTCTTTTTTGTGCAAGTGAAACTAAAAGAAATAGCTTTTAAATTAAATTTTTTAATACGTGTTTCTTATATAAAAGCTTTTTTTTTTCATTTTGAAATTTGAGGTGAACTTTTTAAAAAAATGAACAGTATATTTACCTGTTATCTATTGTTGTTTTAAAAGAAATTGATAGTCAAGTACATTCACATATGGAGAGAATATCTTATGTTTACTGCTAAATTGCTCTAAATATTGCAACTATGCTTCAAAAACATGGTTTTCTTTTAATTGATAGTACTTGTAGCAAGTTACCAGAGAACATTGAATCCTTCAAAGAATTTAACATTTTCCCAAGCATCTTTCATTTCATTGATAAGTACAGTAGCAACACCAGTGAGAGCACAAATTTTCAAGCAATTTTGATTATTTAAGATGTCAATTCCACTAAATTTCTTTTCAACTTTTTGCCTACTTTTGGCTTGTGTATGATGCATCAATTTAACTTAAGTTAATGTAAAAGATACTGTATAAAAAATAAAATATTTTGTTTTTTTTTCAAAAAATTCTTTCTCTCGATTTTTAAAATTCTATTGCATGAAACCTTAGTTTATGCTCCTAAATATAGACAGTGACACAAAGCATTTGTGATACATTGCTTTTTCCTTGGTTTTTTTATCGAATCAGCAGTTCAAAAATTCTGTTCCCTGCTTGTTGTACACAATCATGGGTATCACTGCAGCCATATTTAATTTAATCGTGTGAAATATTTTCTCATCACCATGTTCTGTGTTAGCAAAATAATTTGCACTCAGAGTTCTGCACCTTCCCTTAAGTGGTTTGTGCCAATCACAGTGGCGCAAAACTTTTCGTTTACTCTCACAGTTTCCTTCATGCTGTGAAAACTAGGGCATTTTTGCTATTTTTAACTACAACATTAATTTTAGGGAACAATTATTTTTTTTAATTTCCTTTATTATTATGAGATGGTAAAATAATTTGTTTATAAGAATCTCGTATCATACAATGTGTATATGATTTCCAAAAACTAAATGAAAAACTGATTGTCAGAAGCAAAGTTAAACTGTGACAAAAGACTGCATCCACAAGGAAATATGAGAAAATTGCTTGAAAGTGAGTACATCTCACTATCCATACATGACATTAGCAAAGAGTTTCTGGATAAAGAATGCTAGTGTCTTTCCATTTGGAACAAAAATGAATACTTAACTGTTATCAGAAGAATGAAGCCAAATATTTTGAAAACTAGTTTATGCTATTATGAATAGGAGACAATTATTTTCAAGTACTGTCAATCTGTTGATTGCAATTAGTTTGAATTTAGAGCCATTTTCTTTCCAAAATATTGTCAGCTAAATTTTTCCATTTTGCTAGTATTGAAACTCAGGAATTTGCTGATGAATGAAGAAAAAGAATAAAATAATAGTACAATAGAAGGAAATTTTACAACAGCCTTTTTTTTTTTTGTTGATCAAACGATTATGCCATATGGAGATAAGGTGATAGAATTTCATTCTGTGTGAGCATACTGTTGATATTCTTTAATGAATTTTTTCTTGGGATCTAGAATTTTGTTAATATAATTCTTACACTTAATTTACTGTTGGGTTGCTTAATTTACTTGGTGTGTCACGCTGTCAACAGTAATTAGATATAGGTCAAGAAACAGTGGTAAAATGATAACATTACCAATATTTGTGCTGATCACTGAATAGGTCACTAGTCAATTGAATAGCAGTCACCAGTTTATGGTCTCTGTAACTGATCAATATCCAAACATGCACAAATTTCCTGCACTGCCGATTCATGAACAATCAATATACAAAGTTGTTGTGGGGCAGTGTAAATTTTCAGATACTGTTCAGCGGTTTGAACAGATGATTTATTTCAAGATGCCAATAGAAATATTGTTGATGCTCAAAACAAAGCCAAGACCAATCAGAAATTGAAGTTTTTTAAACTGAAATGGAATGATTAGAATTTTTAGAATGAAAATATCTGTATCAGTCTTTTGTTCAGTAAGAATGGTAGCACAATACTCTTAATTGATTACCTGGTTCCATTACAAAGAGGTGGTTGGTATAAATTTCCCAGAAGCAGGATTTGTACACCAATTTTGAGATAAAAAACATTTAAAGGTGCAGTTCCAAAGAATTTAAAAACTCAGTAGTATAAATGACTGCATCCTTTGGGTTAAATAGCAGATCTTGCAAGATAGGAAGTTGTTCCATTAAGTAATCAATGCTTGCCTTATTGCAAACCAAAAATTTAACTCAAACTCAGTGGCGCAACACCCCATGAGGGTCTGGGCCTACTGTGCCCATCCCAGTATATATGACCATTGGGGCACTGAGGTGCATGAGTAGATGTCTTGATAAGATGGTCAGTCTGAAGCGAGACCCCAGTGTTTAAATCCCCAAGAAAGCTAGGTACTCATTTATCGACCCAATAGGGATGAAGGCTGAGTCGATCTTGCCCAGCCTGGGAATAGAATCCGGACCTATTGCAAACTACAAAAGTGTATAAAAATAATCATAAACATAAATAAGTTAATGTAGTTTATGAAATAATCTTTAAAATAAAAAGCAGCCTTAAACTGAAAAAGAAATTATAACATTAACTTGTATCAAACATCAGAAACAGTCCTGAACATTCAAGAAACAAAAAACATTTTCAAAAATATATTAAACTAATTTAGTTTAGGATTACAGGAGAAAAAATGGGCAATATTAATTTGATATCAGATGGATCTTTTCATCAAATATTTGTGGTTATAACATTACTACAAGATGCAAAAATCAGTCATAAATGGGTGGCAGTCCAATATCAACTTACAGTGGACCATGCTTAATGAGCAAAACAAGTTGTAAAAAAAAAAATGACTCACTTAATGAGTAACATTTCACATGAGTATGCAGCAGCAAAGCCTGTTTTTCTCTGAGAATTGTTGAAGGAAACAATTCAGAGGAAACATAGGCTTTGTCAGCATAAATGGAAGCAGGCACATGAAACTGAATAACCTGGAGCAGAAATGCAAAGTTGTGGCAAATGAGAGAAAGCAAACAGACAAGGGTATACATGCAATCCATTTAACAGACTTTTAACACTAGGAAACAACAAGACAATCTGAAACTAAAAGGAGGAATAAAGTATACAAGAAATGAGCTACATTTACAAGGATTACCTGTGAAAATCAGTTGAGTAATCTGAGTATGTATTTATGAGTGCCATGAAGATTTCAGAGTGAGGGATCCTTTAGTTTTGTTGGATAAGAGATCTAATACCTTCCTGTATTGTGTCCAAAGAGTTTGAACTTGAATATTCAGGTTAGAATATAAATTGATTAGAAGAGGTTTCTGCAAGTGGCTTGCATAAATTTTTTTTATTTGGTTCAATTTGTAAATGATTTGGTTTCTAATGTATCAGGGCATCTGTAATGATTCTCAGAATTCTATTTTCGATAAAATTTTAATCTTCTTTCAGTAACTGAGCACCTGCTTCATCAATTCATGTTTAGAAGTAACAGGACAATGGACCAGATTATTTCTACCCTTAAGAAACTCTGCATTGAAGAGCTCTTTAAGCACATTGTTTTGAAATGATCCACTGGACTAACCTTACTCTCAGATAATTTTGGAAGTATCATTTCTACATCAAAATGATTGAAATGCTTGGGAACAAATTACTAAGAAACCATTATTTTTGTTCAGAAGTAATTTTGAATGGAAAACTGTGCTGAGTGGGATTTTTCAGACTTGTTATTCCTATAAACACGCAAATGATCAAAAAGATCTCAAGATGAATAATAATATACAAAAATGAAATATTTTCAACCCCAGTGTTAATTATTCATTACTCTGACTGAACTAACATATTACAGTAATTATAAAAGATTCCAACTTAAGCAACATAACTTTGTTGTTGTTTCTAATCCCAGATTGTCTAGCAATGTTAGACAATCTCCATAAATCCAAAAACATCAAGAAAGTCTAAGAACAGAAGGACCTTCTCCTTTTTGAAATCCAAGCAAGTCAAGATGTGGGCAGGAGAAACGAGTCCGGTATAACACAGGTGGCACTCAGGAAATATCTTCTGACCGTAGCGAAAAAAAGAGAGCAAATTGAAAACCAAAACTTCTGCTTGCTTGAATTGTTCATAGACCAAGTTACTTTTAACTTGGTTTCAAGTGAAATGTTTTGAATAAAATGTACAATCCATGCCACAACTCTGATATTTCTACTGAAAGTAAAAAGATGATCACTCCAAATATGTTGCTTGAATATTTACTATAGTGGATGCAATCACTTCTCTTTTTTCTTTGTTAACTTCTTCCTCTCTAATTGATATCTACTACTACATCACTAACTAGCCATTCATAAGGTGAATCCTCCATTTTGAATTGAAGAAGGGCTTCACTGAAGATCATCTACTTGGATGGTCTGAAGGAACCAATGATCCAGGGATGTGTCTCCATGCTTTGACAAATATCAATAAATTCACCCCACACTTCTGAAGTGGAGTCAGTGCAGGAATAAACATGTTCAGTTTGAAACTCTTTCACTCTAATGGAGGAAAGGCAAGCTCCAACCTAGCAATTGTTTCCTTTTCTTCCACAAGGTGCAATACTGGTTTTACTGTGTACCAGAGATGAATACTTCCAATATCAAGAAAACTATTGTAGAATAGGCCAGTTTAATTGTGATTATATATCAGCAAGTAGATTAAGTAATCAAATAAATTAGAGTTACATGAATTGTTGAATTAAAGCAGACAATAATACTATGGAAGAGAATTTTCAACTTCAACAATATCTAACTACTGTATAATTTAAAGAGTCAATTAAAAATTTGTTCAAAATAAAGAAAAGAAATATAAATAGAACTAAATATTTAAATGTACAAAACAACCTGTGAAGCTCGTAGTCTACAAAATTGTATATTCGACCAAAAGTATAGGACTGGAGGTGAATAACAATGATATTGATGAGCTTGTGGAAGAGTACAATCTAGGACTGACTAGCGAACAGCTTATGAATTAGCATTGTTTTCACAACAAGAAGGTATTAAGTAGAATTTGCCTGCATAGGAGGAGGAAGTGACCACAATCTTCTTGTGCAATCTGAAAAATGCAGTAAGGATAATTGTTTCACCATACTAATAAGGCAGTGTCTATACCTGTTACAAATTTAATTAGTTTGTCTTATTTTCATCTAATTTTGAAGTATTGATAAAAATAAATAGTGGTTTTTTTTAAATATTTGTTTTCAACAAATCAAATTTACATTCCAGTTGATTCATTCTGAGATACAAGAAAAGCTTAATATAATGAACACTTGTTTTTTGAGTACATTTTTTATAGTGAGGGATTTGTATGTTTTGTATTAGTTAACATGGAAAAAATTATTTTGTTTCAAGAGCGTTTTGGATTATGATCAGCTTCTTGTCGGAACAAATTAAATACCAGAATACAAATGTTGTGAGTGCTTTTTTATGTAGATTGTACCTTTACTCTTTAGTACAAAATGAAGGTAAATGGTTTATTTTTTTTTAAATACACATTAATGTGGGAATCCAACCGAAATCTTCCAAAAAGATTGGATTCTTCAGATGGCGGGGTTTTTATGGCGTGGTGTCTAGGGGTTTTTAGGGTGTGTTAGTTAATTTCGAAATAAAATAGACAAATATAGTTCAAGAAAGAAACTAGTTGAAAATAAATAATTTATTAAGAATTATAGGGGAGTATTTACTGGGGAATATTTCAAAAAGAATAGGAAAGTTAGATAAGCATATTTCGGAAGAATAGGAAAGTTAGATCACATTACTTTAAGGAGGCAATTGAGATTAAATAATAGAATTCATTATGGTGTTATTAAGATCTCTACCAAGCCTGGCGCGACGAATGATAGAATTCGTTATGGTACTATACATTTACCGCCTGGCGCGGATTTGTGCGCTGACGCGCGAAACACGACTTCCTCGACGAATGTTAGTGGGCTCTGGCGAAAAAGGTCTATGTCGGCGTTTTTGGGTATGTGACGCTAGATGGCGTTGATGTGGAATACTGTTTTAATTAGAATTGCCGACCCTCGGTAAATGTGATATGATCTTAACTTCTTACAAATGGAATATCTTACAAAATCACCCTCCTCTGACTGGGCTGGTCTCTCAGCTTCCATAAATGTTGAGAACTAAATTATTTGCATTTAAAGAAAGCTAAAATTGATTCAGTATAACCATAAATTTTAAATATATGAATGTTTAGTAATAACCAAAAAATATATATTGTTTCCTTATTATAATAAAATATACAGATGAAAAGATGCATAAATTCGATATTTACAATTCCGGATCTAAAATAAAACACATAAAAATACCAAAATATTCTATATTGCGACTTGCAATTAACTAACTAAATACCAAATCAATACAAACACAAAAAAAATATCCTTCAAATAGGTCGAAAGGTAAAGAATAATACTAAAATATAATAATTGTTTACAAACGAATATAAGATAATTATTGAAACGAGTTTAACCACATAATAGCAATTAATTGCTTGAAAAGGATATAATATGAGAAGCATATAATATGAGAAAGATTAAATATAATAATTACTATCCAAAATTTAATTTGTATAAAAATATTTCATTAAATCAGCTGAGGTGGTGGTGGAGTTCGGTCCTTCGTGATGACCAACCTTTTCCACTTCATATATCTATCTCTAGAATTCACTTTAGTTATTTTATAAGGACCTAAGAACTTTGGTCGTAGTTTTAGTCCAGTTCCAAATTGAGTCCTTTGGATGGCTACTAGATCGCCTTCTTTGTACATTGGAGCTTATCTTTTCTTCTTTTGTTGTATGTCTTTTCGGTTCTCAGATTGTATGGTTTCTTGATGTTCTTTTGGCGTCATTCCTAGAAATTCACGTTACCTTGTGGTTCTGTTCTTTCTTCCATATTTGTAGATATGCAAGAGTGGGCCTTCGGACATAATATTCTTTAACTTCTCAAATGCTGCTTTTTGTAGAGTCCCAAAAACAAAGGGATTTTTTCTTTTTCTTGCTAAATCAAGCAAGTATGAGTCATCGCTGAATAGTCCTGATATATTTGCGGAAATAACCGGTTGGGCTTGCCAAGAAAACTCTGGACTTGTTTTATTGTTAAGTTGGTTCGGGAATTTTCGACAGCTTGTGTCTTCGTGGTAGATGGTTTTACTTGAAGTTCCGAATAGAACGTGACCTAGAAATTCGATTGTCTTAAGAATTGGCATTTCTTGAATTTAATTTCCAAACCGTATTTTTAGCGACTTCGAAAACAATTTTAGTGCCGACCTCTTCCTTTTCGGTTTGCTGGAATTAATAGAGATCATCCAAATAACTGATTAAGCAATTCCTTTCCCGTGTAAGATCTCTAAATATACTCTGAAACATAGCGTTGGAAAACTCCCGGACTATGCTCAGCAAAAGGAACTTTGTTGAATCTAAATTGCCCGTCTGGGATGATAAAGGATGTATACTTCTGCAATCTTCGTCAACATCAACGTGGAAAAAGCCATTACGTAAATCTAATGTAGAATATACCTTGCTTCTTGCAAGTGTCTAAAACATCTTCTCTGATGAGAGGTAAGTAAATTTATCTTTCACTAGCTTCTGGTTCAACTTCTTTCTGTAGTCAATAATACACATTCTCGACGATCCATCTTTTTCTTTTTACCATTACGATCGGACTTGCATATTCCGATGAACTCGATTATTATAATCCCCTTCTTTGAGCCATTCCTCTATTTGTTTATTTACCTC
>BMAV01005190.1:0-24206 GCA_019973955.1 Trichonephila inaurata madagascariensis
AGTTATGAATTCAACTGACTTGGGCCCATTCACTGAAAATTCTGATGCAAAAGAGCAATGGATATCTAGAATCGAAGTTACAGTAGAAAGAGCTGAAAGTTCTGCAAATATGTGCGAATTTTACCAAACTGTATATTGTATGTTGAATAATGACTTCTCTAAACTCTATGATTTGGATTTTCCAAAAGATGAAAGCAGACGTAATGAGGCAAGATTTGATCTTCGAGAAATTTCTATGTTGCTTACAAAAATCCGCAAACTAATGAAATCGATGACTTTTATGCAAAACATGACTGATGCTTTTCAGAGTTCATTTCTTCACTTGTTAACTCTGAAACTGTAACTCATTATCAACAGCATGAAGCGATTTTTATTTTTGAAATGTTTGAAAGAAATGTTTGGCTGCTCGGTGAAACAATAAGTAGAGTTAAAATGACTACCTCTGAGTATCAAAAGAAAATGGAGGAAGCGATGAAAAAGTACCCAAAAATTGACTCGAATGAGGAATAATTAATGAAAAATCGTAATTCTATTATAATTCCAACAATTAGTTTTGCATCTTAGCTTTTATTGTCCTCTTGCTGATAATAGCAACTGATAATAATGTCCTCCGTATGTATATCTTCCGGCATATAGTTTTGAAATTGTAATCGAAATAACTGTTAAAGAAAACATCTGAATTATTTTGCATTTACGAATACTTCATATCACTAAATATTATTGTGTTTATACCAAACTATTTATATGCTTGTTTATTATTTCTTTGACGATGAAATAATCTTACTCTACAAATTTTAAAATGTGTATACTGTAATTGTTGCTTTTAGAATTTACTTTAGTTATCGTATATTCTAATGAAATGTGACCAGTTTTCCAACAAGACTATATTTTAAGTATATTGACCATTTTAATGGAATAAAGCTTTTATAGATCGATGGTGTTCGTATTTTTCTGAAATTTCTTTCCCGTAATATAGGCACGTTTTCTTACTCCTTGGAAAATATCTCGTGAAACAACGTACCTAAACAAAACTTATTTCGGAAGTGTTGTGATTCTGCACAGTGATTATTCACTTCAGTGAAATAATTTCGGATATTGTGCATATAAGTTGTACATTTTTCGGAACATTCATTTTCTTCCGATTAAGTTCCCTCAAACTCTTTTATTAAATATTTTTTATATTTGTGCATGGGCGCATTACAATATAACGGAGCTTTTATAATTCAACGATTTTGGCAAATTACTTGTAAGAAAATATAGGAAAAATGTTATATTTAATCGCGACTACAAATTATGAATTCGGTCATCAATGCATGACTCTTAAAATATTCCTAAGCTATCCCGTTTGTAAATATGGCTGAACTATATAAAAACCCATGAAATATTTAATATGAAGTACACTTCTAGATAAAAATTAAATACATCCGTTTGGAGATGCTATATTTATTTTAAAACTTCTGGGTGGCCCCGAGACTCCAAGAAATAGTATGCCCATTTCTGTTTTCGTGAATTTGTACGATGAGGTGCATCAGCAAATGTTATGGTCAGGCGGAAAGTATGTGAAATCCCCAGTTTTTCTGTTCCGACACAAGCTTGTTACTCATTATTTCGACCCACTGAAGGGTTGAAAGTCTAAGTCGACATTGCCTATCCTGGGCATATTTATTATACGTATGTTAATAAATTCATTAACGTAATGGGGAGAATATGAGGGCACCCTGAAAAGCCAGGTTGGGGATCCCAATCCAAATCTTGCAAAGAGTTTCGCACTTAGCTTCACTTACGCTTTAGGCTCTCTAGAATTCTGCCCTTACCCGCGATCAGGGGGTGAACGTTACACCACTGAATAGATTAGAAACAAAAATATAGGTCAAAAATTGAATTAAAGAAATATTAAACAATTTTTAATCATTTACAATTAGCTCTCAAGAGAAAAATGGCAAAACTATGAAGGAATGCATACATGACGTTTAAAAACTCAATGCGAGTGAAGGTCGGAAGGAATGATTTCGTATGCAAGTCCCGTGTCACGTATGAATGCTTAAATAAAGCAGATATACATTCAATTTTTTTGCCCCAGGATTAACGAAAAAACCGTTTCACGCCAGGAGAAATCTGATATTTTTCCCCACCCTCTAATTACAGTAAACACTATTTAGGATTTGTTATTTTTTCTTTACACTAAAGAAACTCATAAAAGAAAGAATAACTTGTTGGCTAATGCTTGATGAGTTTCTGAAGATATATTTTTTATCATTTGGGTAAATGTGCCCTAAAACTCAAGCTAGTGTTGAAGAGTTATTTAGCCAAATTTTAAGAGATCGAAAAGAACAAGGTAAACTGAAAATAAGTAAGTAAACTATCAATCCAAATTACACTGAGTTTTTCTACTTGGAGCGACAGCAAGATCAGACCATAATGCTTTAGGCATTTAGTTATTTTTAATTTGATGAATATGTAATAATATATTCATTCAAGACTTATATTTCCTGCGAAACCAATAATCAAGATTCATTTACTTTTGCGTCAATTTAGGACATTTATTTTTTACCTATTAGCACCTAACGCTTACTGAGAAAAAAAGAAATATCTAGGAAAACATTTTGTACAATATAAGAATGATGAGGACAATGTCATATTTCTGCGCGTTCTTAACTATTTTCAATGCAATGAGTTTGAGTGAGATAAGGTGAGGGGGGAAGCTTCTACAGATGTTAATTGAACCCCTGTTTAAGGTTAAATTATAGGGTCTAGTTATAGGGTAAATGGAATCTGTGGGAGAAACAGATGAGACTGAGTTTAATTTTATGGTAGAATAACATCTGCATTTTAAGTCAAAACTAGCCTGGGGAAACGAATGATAAAAAATGTGATTAAAGCTAATACAATATTTTTAATCTACTTGGAACTACCTTTGGCATCCAATATGCTACAGGCAGTACCAAGAAGAATTTTTCGAAGAAATGCTTTGCAGTTCCAAACTTCGGATATATATGGCCCTTTTTAAAAACATCCACTACTTTAAAATAAACAAGGCAGACACACACATCGTAACGACCATTTTTTCGACGAATCTTTGCTTTTTGCAGTCTGTATATTTCTTCTAGCCCATCTACATCGATGGATGTAAACCATTGCTTCTCAAACTTTCAATATACGTGACCCACACTATTCCGTCATCATTTCCATCGCGCCCCCCTCCATATAATAACAAGGTATTTAATTCAATAATACTAAACTTTGACACTAAAGCTACAGTACGACTTTAACCTCCTATGTGCCACCGACGTATATAAACGTCTCACTCAGTCAAAGTATTAATTTTCTGGACGTAAATATACGTCTTTCCGAAGTATGATCTTTTTTGTGCACTGTTATCCATAAGATTATTCCGAAGGCTTTTGAAATACAATAAAAGGACCTTGACAGTGTTTGCGAAGGTTTGATTTATTTCAGAGGATTTGCTTATTTATTCCTTTTCTCCCCTACCCTCCCTCAAAAATACATCACATAGGGGCGTCTACGTGGTAAACGGTGGCATTCAAGAGTGAATAACGTAACTTTTAATCGGCAGTTATGGAGTTAATTATAAGCCGTACACAAATTATCAAGATAAGTGTTAAATACAAACCCATGGAGTCAATGATAATTATCAAATATTTGTTCTTAACACTTAGTATTGTTAAGTTAATAATAAAATACATTGTACAGTACTGACACATTTATAAGTGTATTATGTCAGTGTAAATGCGTATTTTATTTTTTATTATATGAGAAAGTACTTTGATTGTTTACTTTCAGTAAATTAATTTTTTTAAATAATCTTTTTTCGACTTTTCAATATGCTCGCGCCCCCCTCGTAGAGTTATTATGCCCCTCAAGGGGGGCGCGCCCCACAGTTTGAGAAACGCTGATGTAAACGAATAAGTTAACAATGTTGTGGATTCATTGGTTTCGGTCATGAACACGTGGATGGCGAAGATTAACTTTGATTCCCGGAGCCAATAAAGGCCACTGTATAGAGAGGCTGATAAATGTTAACGCTATCATAACTCAGTCCTCACATTGGCATATTGTTTAAGTTTAGAGAAAGTTATGAAAACTGATGTCATCTTCGTCAATTGAAGTGGCCCCGGTAGACTAATGATCGAGTGGGGACTGACGTATCATTAGTTCGAGCTTAGTACCGCTGTGTAGAAGGGTGCCAGCTATGGTGTTGTCCTTGACTGTTAAATATGATTAAAAAATACGGTCATTCGCCAATAGCTCTTCGTTATTTGAATAGTGCAACGTTAATATTCACTTACCCGTCATTTAAAGGCGTGGTTTAAAATCGCGAAAATCGTTCCCAAAAACCATAATGTTACTTTATCGCGGCACGTTAATTTAAGTGATATAAATTTAATTCAGACAAAATCAGTCGATTGGACTAAAACTTTGCAATTTTTTTCTTTTTTACATTATTTTTGGCTCTCTCTATCGCCCTTTTCCTACTTACGTGTTACTGCTTTTAATGTTTCACATTACACATTCTAAAGTATGTCTAATGCTTTTTAGTCAGTTTATTCAAACAGACATATAATATACACCTATATAATTTCAGTTAATTCTCTTCTAACTTTCTTACCTCACCTTCGGGTACTGCGGTAGCCCAGTGGTTAAGGTATCGGACCATGGCAGGCATGTCATGAGTTTGAGCCCAGTACCACTAAAGACCCGCCGTGTAGGGCAGCGATGCACGTTAAATCTGTCGAGAGCTGAAACGTCCTCCCGTTGGTGTGGTGTGGTAGTTAGAGAGGGGGTGCCAGCTCAGGTGTCGTCCACGTCACTTGACCATGGTTCAAAATTACGTGGTCCGTCGCCAAAAGCCCTCGTGTAGCTGAACAGTGCGACGTTAATATTCACTCACTCACTCACTCACTGTCCCTAAGATAAAAAAAAGTATAACTTAGGTGATATTCGCGTTGAAGAATAATAAAGAAAAATAGCGTTTATTCAATTCCTACTAATAGCTCGCACTGTCTATGTATTCATTTATTTATCTTGGTGGAATTTTCAATCGTTAATAAAATACATTTTACAGCACTGAATTGAGCTGAAATTTTATATACAGGATCATTTTGGACGACAACACAATATATATATAATTTTATTATAATTAATAAAAATTTATTGATTAAAACTAATTATTTAAAGAATTACAAATACATCAACGTTGTAGACTTATCGACCATTTTGGCGACTTTTGACAAAACTTGAAAAGGTTTTTTTTCTCACGTGTTAAAGCATTCAGTTGGACTGAAATTAAAAAGACAATACGATACTTTAATGATAATTTAAAAAAACTAATTACCACCTAATGTTGTGATTCTGTTCTATGCATATACATATTTATATTAATTGTTACTATTTAATAAAAAGTAGCTAAAATAAAAATTTTCGTTGTTGATCCAAGTAGGAATTGATTTAAAAATTATTTTTTTATATTACTTGTTTTTTAAGTAGTTTGAAAACAATGGGCGGTTTTTTTTTTCTTATAATTAAGAGAGTTTTATAAGTTATAATGGGAATTTCTCTGCAAGTTCTGCTGTGAATTTCTCTGCAAGTTCTGCTGTGAATTTCTCTGCAAGTTCTGCTGTGAATTTCTTTGCGAGTTTTGCTGTGAATTCCACTGTGCGAGTTTTGCTGTGAATTCCACTGTGACTTCAGCTGTGAATTCTACTGTGAATTCTGCTTTAAGTTCTGCTTTGAATTCTACTGTAGACTCTGCTGCGAATTCTGCTTAAATTAATTTAGTAACTGTAATTTTCATAGAACAAATAGATATAGGTAGTACAAACACATTCTTAGATAATTTCGATATTTTCTTTCAATGGAGTTCAAAAATCTGAGGTGTAGTGGAGAATATTGAAGAATGTGAAATCCTGTGGAGACGGCAAGAGAAATTATTTTCTTTAGTGAATTCTGATTTCACTTATTTCGCTACACAAGACTTTTGGACAGAAGTAAGTGAACTTGAAGAGATTGTAGATGGTTTTCACAAAACTGGAATTTTGATGGCAATATTACACAAATTAATAAAATCTATGAGACAGTTACAATGCTCGACTAAAAACCGTTTAGCGCTCATTGCTTCACTTAATATATCCAAGGAAGACTGCTGAAGCCAGTTGAGGGTAACCAACGATCTTATCGAATTGTTTGAAACAATGGTTTAATTAATCTGCTGTACCAAAAATCACGTTGAAACTGCCAGAACTGGAATTAAAGACAGAATACTCGTACTGAAAAAATTATACAGTGCACTTGACTCAGTTGATTGACGATTGCATAAGTTACAATTTTAATTAATTCATTTCAATGAGTCATTGAACATCTTTACTCTTTCAATCTCATTTTTGAGCATATTGACAAAGAAGCTTTTCAAAATAACTGTAGACCTACCACTGCCAAAATTATTTTGTATAATCGAGTATATTATGGTAAAAACTAATGTCAAAGTATCATCATGAATATTTTATCAATACTAGTTTTTTTTTAACTTTTTGACAGTAAAATAATTTCGAGTTACGTATTTTAAAATGTATTATATAATTATTGCTTTAGAATTTGTAGTAACTTTTGTTTGTCTTATTTGAATTGTTCATATTTTCCATGACCATGTAATTTTTATTATATATTGATTTATTTTAAATGAGTAAATATTTTTTTATAGATGACTTTGGGTGCGATCTTTTCTTGTAATGTCTTTCTGATAATTTTGGTATTTGTTATTCGTTTGGTATTGATTTGCGGTAAGTTTTCAGAAATTAATTATTTTCCAGCGTAAACTTGGATTTCAAATCACAACTTCTTAAAAGTTAGATAAGGGAATTTAATTATATTGAACAATCACTAATCTGTTAAAGTATTAATAGGGGCCGCGTGGATTTGACAATGTTCATCTAGATGCCACATTGAATTCGGTGCTTCATTACTTCGGCTTCCCTTCACTACTGTAGGAACACCTATCGTTACATATAGTTTGTTTTCCGATTTTTAGTCGCCAGTCACAGTTGTTTAGTCAAAGGTTGGCTTCAGCAAAACTTCACCATCATTGGTTTTACCCTCTGCATTTTAACACTAGTAATCTTATAAAACATGTATCTCTTTGTGGATAAAATGTTTCTCGAACTTTCATTCAATACCGATTGTACGGACATATTTCTAAATAATGAATATTTGGGTATTTCATTACTATAGCAACTTACTTGTAAAAAAAATAGCGATTGCATTTTATCTTTATTTGATCCTGTCGATTAATCTTACAATCAACCATCAATACTTATCTTAAAGACACAGTCGAGCTTCATTACAGCACATTTCTTGTTCGACAACTGTTGGGGATATGACAAGCCTACACATTCTTGATATTGTGCTTCGAATGTCTTCTAGACAATCTATATACTTGCAATGGGTCCCCTCTCATATTGGATTGAATGGTAACGAGATAGGCGATAGGCTGTCCAAGTCTGTATATGCCGGCACCCTGCGGCCTGATATTCATCTAACTTTTGCCAAACTGTCCTCTATTAAAAGGATAGAATTAAATGCTCTTTGGAGAAACCCCCTGTCCACAACCTTGGTATTTTGGAAAAAGACCTCTTTGGTTTCACCAACTTAATATTCTTAGGGATCAGCAGACGAATCTAACGCGCTATTTTAGTGGCCACATCAACTCTTACTTTTCAACAGGGCCGGAAAGTTTTTCCAGATCGTCATAGGTGCGAGCCTGATCAGGCCTATCCCGGTCATATTCGTAATTGACAAGGTGTTAGGAAATATTATTTTATTTTTGGATTTTTTGGCAGCTACAACATTTGGGATAAGAAACAACAACAGAATACTTATCAATGTATAAAATATTAGATGGTTCCAGACCGATTCTTTTGCAGTTTTATGTAAACAAAATAAACAGCTGAAAAACAAATGTAAAATCTTATAATTGAATTGAACACATATTTCGGGGATAAAACAGTTTTTGCCTAGAATGTATTCATGATTCATGATATATCATTGAAAACGAAGTACCACTTGAAGATCTAATAAAGATGCTAAGGTCTGGAAGAATTGTTAGCATAACAAAACCTCGCCTTAACATATTTGATGTTAAGGCTATTTTTGCCATATGTATACGAGAGCTTGAACTTACAGTGGAGCACATTTTCGAACAGAATTTTTTTATAAAAAATTGTGACATTGTAACTCATGCATTTGTTTATAATGTCGTGTTTCCAAAAGACCTCGTAAATAGTTTTTCCTCTTAACATGTAAAGGTATAGTTTATTTATCATTACGGTATAGGAGAAGAATGCGAAACACATTTTATACAAGAGAAAATGTGTCAAATCGGATAAAAGTCAGTTGTATGATAAAATAAGTGATTCTTCTACAGGATAGTGGAGCCAGAATGTAATTTTAATGCTTGAATGCTTTAATATCTGAACAAATATTCCGAATTTGGGTCCTATTTTTAGCATTAGCCGAAGGCAGCCTTAAGATGTTTCTGTTTTCATAACTGTGATGGGGATCCTATTTTTTCACCTTATTTGGCCACATGTGGATTTTATTTTTCCTAAAATGGATCAATTCAGATAATAATGTGTAGGATAAATTAAATGATTCTCTACAGTATTATTGAAGCCAGAATAAAATGTTTCAATACTTTCATATGTGAACAAATATTGCGAATTTGGGTCATATTATTTTTCATTAAGCAAATAAAGCCTTAAAGGACGCGTAGCATTTGTATCTCATTCTTTTTTTTCGTATAGAAATAAAATATGGTCTCGGAACAATGCTAAATTTTCTGTTTAACATGGTTCATGTCTGAGAGAGTGAGTGAAAATTAAAGTCACACACTATTCAGCTACTCTAGGGATTTTGGTGACGGAGTGAAACTGAACATATGACAAGAATGACACCTGAATTGGCACAAACCTCTACTAAATTCTACACCACACCAGCGAGAAGACCTTGGAGTTTCGACATATTTAACGTGCATAGACTTTCTCTGTAAGGCGGGTCAACAGCGGTACTAGGCTCTAAAAACAGCCACGAGTAGCTTACCTTGATCACTAGGCAACCACGCATAATGGCACAGGAATCGAACCTAATACTCTTCATATACAGCATTTGTTGCAATTCACGATAATGGCCAGTATACAACCGATGCCTATAGCGAATGTTCAAACCGAACCTTTTGCTCGAGGCTTCCCGTTTGCAAGATCTTTAATGCTTGATGAACGACCCTTTATTAGCCATAGTAGACGAATAGTCAGAAAGTCATTTCCGGTATGGTAAAGTCTGTGGCTTGACTTTACTTGTGAGAGAAGCTGTGATTCATACATAATCTGTTGAGTCTTAAAGTTCTCATGTTGGAGGGGAGGGGAACACCAGTTCAGGTGTCGTTTTCCTCATACGGTGCCTGTTCGAAATACTAGGCTCATTGTGTCAATAGTTCAGTTGCCATTAGCTTTGTATCTGTTGCATAGCCGTGAAATTTTATGTAGTAGGATTCTCGTCTGTACTAATTTTGCTAAGACTTGCTTGTAACATTACTTTGAATGGCAACGCTTGTTGGTAAAGTTGCCTTGCTGAACTTTTGTTGTATAAACAAAGAGAGTTTATTTTTTTAAAATAAAATCAAATATGTTTTTTCCTAAGGAAGGGGGGTGTAGCTCTAGATATTTAAGAGGAGTTAGCTAGATCTTCTGGGGCATTCTATCAATAGTAATCACTACGCAAAAACATGCGATGTTAGTGAACGATCAAATCGATTTAATGAGCTTTAAGTCCTTAAACAGTCACCACTACTGATAATACTACCGATACTGTTATGTTATACAGGAATAATACTTTCTGATACTCAGTGTTATGTTGTACTGGGATAATCATGATTCTGGAGTTATATTTTGAAATTTTTGCTGTTAAATTGTACTAACTAAAAAAATCACAAGAAAAGATTTTCTGTCAAGCAAAATTGTGGACATGGTATCCCATTGGTCATGATCACAAAACTGTTGTTGATGATTCGAGAGTCTTCCTTGCGCCACTGAAGATCAGTGTGGATGTGAGTTAAATTTATCATGGGTCAAAGTTTTTAAGTTGGTATAGTGTGAAATTATGAAAGTGGGATGCCAACTCAGGTGTCACATTCGTCATTTGAATATGGTTTAAATTCACGAGGTCCATCGCAAGTAGCCCAATGTTGCTTTAGAGAGCGACACTATTTAAAGTTATACCAAATCAAGTCAAGGAAATTGTCGAATGTGCTGCAAATTGAACAATTGGTTTCTGTTTTTAACAGACCTATCTTTTGCCCAATTTGCCATCTTTTTTCACTTACATTATTTAAACTGCTTCCGCCATTTCACATTATACCTCCTAGTATTCTTCTAAGTATTTTTAGACAGTATTTTTCATCATATTGTGAGCATGCCGTACAGGTTTGCTAACCATATCATTTTAGTAAAATTATAGTTTCATATCCCAGTCTTGATGTCACTAATGATGTGATGTATACCAAAAGATGTGTATTTTAATATCTTAATGATTAGTCCTCATTCGTGCAGTATGGAATGAGGTGCTTCCATATATCGACTACCCCCGGGGAAATAAAGAATTACTACTTTGATTACATCCTTTGAATGTCTTCGTAAAAGCATTTGGTGGCCGGTAATTATTTTTAGGATACGTATCATTTTGAAGAAGAATTATTTCAATATAAATTCAATAACTAGAGGATATTATTGCGTGGCTAAATAATAGTAATTAACCTTTAATTTCTAAGAAAAAATTGAATGACAAATGTCATTACGGTACAAGCTAAAACAGTACTTTCGAAATTATAATTTACATTGATCTATTATTTCAGCTTTAGTGCTACAAAACCATTTATCATAAATCTATGAACTTATTTTCAAGTTATTAGTTTTAAACTTATTCAAAGTTTTAAACATATATGAACTACTCGATGTCATTAGTTTTTTTACGAAGGATAATTGCAAAGTTTCACAAATGTGCCATTTTCAAGCATTATCATTTCTTATCAGTAAAATTACACCAATCAATCAACGAGATCATTGTCATAAATTAACCCGATATTTAAAAAGAAGATATGTAAATTTAGTGATCCTTGAATTTGCTATTAAAACAGACCAGCAATTGTTGTTTATTTTAATTGCAGAGCCATATCCCTGTGACGTGAAGAAACGTTGTTTATTTTAGTGTTGGAGAATTCTGTTTTGAAGCACAGTTGAGAAATACTTAAGAAGGTTTCCTGAATTCGTAAAGCAAATGGATCCATGTAATATAAACACAATCCCAGACACTTCTGACATCATAACTCAATTGAGTTTAAGAATTCAAACTATAGAAGATATGGTTTCACTTTGTTCAACTATGTTCACTCGTCAAGAAAGAATGTTTTCCTTACTGATTTCAAGTTTTACTGAACTCGTTTTGCACTATTCCTTGGAAGGAAGCGAACTTGAAACCTTAAGACGTGATCTTCAAGAAACTGAATTATTGATGACAATGGTAGGAAACTTAGTGGAATTTGTGAAGGTAATGCAGGGTCATGCTAAGGCTAAATTGGAGTTCATTACTTCACATGACTGTCGGAATGAATCGACGGATATCAAGAATATCCTCGATTTGTCTCGATCATCGTCTTCCTTAATATGCGAAGTCACAAATCGGTTTCAAAGTAACATAGCTGGAATTACAGAACAAATACGTATACTGGCAGAATCGTGCAGTTCCACAGATTCGCATGAATAAAAGAAACCGGTAGAATGAGTATTGCTTAGGACATGACTTAAACTCTGTTTTACTGCGTCATTGGGTATATGCTTACTCTCGTTCTTCCTTAGTATGTTAAATATTGACAACTTGACCGCGCTTTCAAGTCTTGAGGCATGGAATTTTGGTATGGTAATTAAAGTAACTGTTCACTAAACACGCAAAATTATTTATAATTCAAGACTAACTTGTGCTAAAAATTGGTGAAAGTGACGCCATTGAATATTTTAACGTGTATATACTTGTTTTAAAACATTTGACAAGTAAATGTGTACTATACCTGTTGGCTTACAAATTATAGTAGCCTTAAATATTCTGTTTAAAATGCATATAGTCTGTTTTAAAGACCATCATATATTGACTATTTTAAATAAATGTTTGTTTATATTCACATTGTTTATTTCTTGTAATATCTTTCTGAAAACATTGGAGTTTTGTAATATGCAGAAAGCTTTAAATCATTATTGTTTCCTTGCTAAAATTTGGATTTCAAAACGCAGCTCCATAAAAATTAGGTAAGTGAATTTAGGCACTGAACTCTACAAATAATCATTCATAACTACTGCATGTGCTTATAAATTAATTCTGATTGAATACGGATTCCCCTAACACATTTCTAAATAACAGCGCTATAAATATTTGACTGCGATAAACAACTACTTAAAGGAGAATTGGAATAGTGATATCATTATTTTTTTTTTTATGTTCACTGCCATTTGTCAATCTGTATGAATGTATAATTTTTATCAGCTTCTGACTAACTGAATATTAAACGTACCATAGTTAAAAACGTAGACTTCTTTAGGGGTAGAAAATTTATTTATATAGTATGCTTTATGGGTAATTAAAAACAAAGTAACAACTAGAACCAATGCAACCAAAACAATCCAGTTAATTTTGGATTAGTTGGTGTTAATGAAAATCAAAAGTTTAAGGATTCAATTTGTGATACTTCTAAAATCACAAAGTATTAATGTAGCAAATTTGAGTTATAACTTAAGGACCAGAACATGTGTATCTTTCCTTTTTTAACATAATTTTCAAATATGGTATCCAAACTAAAGAGCTGAATTTTTTCTTACGCGACTAAGGATTGAATGCTTCACATTTAACGATTTTACATTTTAATAACCTTATTAATTTATCATTTTGCAATTATAATGAATATTCGAATATATAGTGGGATATATTTCTTCTACTATATATTATACTTTTTTACATTTACTTAAAACTACAACTAATAAAATAAAACTTTACGATTTAACGAAAAATATAATAGACAAGTTTTTAATAATCATTCAAAATATACCGGAGTGTAAGAGCTATTGGTCTTTTTATTCTATTTATAGTGTTATAAAATGAACTATTTATGTGGGTACATACAGTCTAATATAAAATAGAAAACCTTAGAGAGACGTGGTCAAATTTCAGGAAAATGTATGGATTAGCTGGAGGTGCACCTTGAAAAATTATTTAAGACTCGCTTTAATTTTTTCTAAACTCCTATAGACGACTGGCTTTTAATTCATAAGCCCCTGTAAACAACTAATTTTTAAAGCACAATAAGCTAACTCGCATATACAACCCTCGTTGCTAACTCGCATATACAACCCTCGTTGCAGTTCTCGACATTGACCAATGGATAACCGGTAACTGTAACGAGTGTTGAATCACACAGCCTTTTGCTCGAAACATCCCATTGGCTACATATTTGCCATATACTGAATGATCCTTCACAGGTCATTGTAGATCTTTCACTCGGGGTCGTGAAGTTATGGCCAGTATGGTAGTCTTAAAAATTTCCTCTAATGCAGGGTTTATCAAACTTTCAATATATGCCACCTAATATTTTCAATCGTAACACTCATCGTGACCCCCCTCCCCCCTCGTACACTTACGATACATTAAATTCAATAATAATGTACTTTGACGATAAAGCTACAGTAAAACTTATAATTATAAACTGTAGGAATTTTTAAGTATTCACACAATTTTGTATGTACTGCATTTACTCAAATCTAAGCCACATTATTTTTCCGCTGTTGATGCTATTGAAAATCAGATGTGGCTTAGAATCTAAGGCCAAAAATATGTTGGACTCAAGAAATTAAGCTTTCACCCATTTTGAAAAGAAAAAAAAGTAACCATCCATTCTGACTACTTTCATCGAAAAGTTATGCCTTGTCACAGTTTATATTCAGTCTTTACTAAGCATTATTGTCTGCTCATATTTAGGAAATTATTTTTGTTTACACACTTTCTATTAATCATCTAATATATCGTTAATAGCATCAAGACCAGTGCACTATAACGCAAGTATGAAAAGGGAGGTTATTTTATATGCAGAAAAAAACGAAAACAGAGCAGGAGCCTCTGAAAATTTGAGGTGGCCACTGTAGACGAGTGGTCAAGACATCCTATCGTGGCTGGCCTTGTCACCAGTTCGGTCCCAGTACCAATAAAGACCCACCGTGTGGGGGAGTGATGTATGCTAAATCTGTCACGATCTCAAACGTCCTCATATTGGTGTGATGTGGTAGTTATAAAAGGGGGCCACGTCACTTGACCTTGGTTCAGAATTACGTGGTCCGTCGCCTAAAGCCCTCGTGTGGCTGAGCAGTGCGACGTTAATGTTCACTCACTCACTCACTCTTGAAAATTTGAATCAGGTGAAACAAATACTGTACTTTGATGACGTAAAAAATATTACTGTTGCTTGTAAATGTTTAACAGCTCACATTCTTTTTACAAAGTGTTACTTAACGAATGCAGTGAATGGCACGGAAGACGACACTGTGAAACTGTCGATGTCTGCCAGTGACGTTTTATCCCCTGGGCGCTTGGGATCCGGAGGAGCCTGAAGAGGCCCGGATAAGCTCCCCTCAGGGGACTCACCTACTTTAGGTGAGTACGGGTGTCGCACAATCCCGAGGTACCCTAGTTAACTTTTCCTTTTCCTAAGGGATTTACTGTCTTTGGTTAACACGAGTTTCACGAACCCGGGGTACCCTAGTGATCCTTCTCTATTTTCGACCCTCTTTCTTGTCATCCCATTCTTCCTTCTCTTCTCTTCCCGTCCAGATCACAGACAAAAAATGTTTGGCGCAGTATAGCCGAAATCGGCTCTTGCTCCAAAAACCCCACAATCATCATCATCATCATCACGCCCGGATATATATAAGCTAGACGTAACCAGATTTCCTAGTTATAAATTTGCGATCCTCCAGTACCAAGGGGTCCCGTAGATCTTTTGAGCCCAGGGCCCGAAATGAGCTTAAACCGGCACTGATACCTGCATCTATTCAGAAGTCAGCCGTCACAATAGGAATGACGGATCATTTTCGAAACATGATTCTAACTGTTAGAGTAATTATAGGTTCATGCATGTATTTGATAGTTTTTAGTGCTTGTAAAACAATTAATTCTTAACTTCTTATTGTTTCTCATTTAAAGGTTTCTTTTTTTAATTTCTTAAGTATCAAATGCTGATGAACTTACACATTTTATTAATGCCTTTCGGATTAATTTCCCTATCTTGGGGCAGTATGGATGTAGGATATTCCATTTGTAAAAGGTTAGATCATATCCCTTTACCGTGGTTGGCAATTCTAATCAAAACAGTATTCCACATTAACGCCATCTGGCGTCCCTTTTAAAACGCCGCCATCAACCTTTTTCGGCAGAGGCCCACTAACACCCGTCGAGAAACGTCGTATTTCGCGCGTCAGCGCCAGGCGGTAAGTCTTAATAGCACCATAATGAGTTCTATTTAATCTCAATTGCCTCCCTTAAAGTAATGTGATCTAACTTTCGTATTCTTCCGAAATATGCTTATCCAACTTTTCTATTCTTTTGAAATATTCCCCATGTAAATACTCCCCTATAATTCTTAATAAATTATTTAGTTTTCAACTAGTTTCTTTCTTGGACTATGTTGTCTATTTTATTTCAAAATTAACTAATACACCCTAAAAACCCCTAGACACCACGCCATAAAAACCCCGCCGTCTGAAGCATCCAATCTGGAAGATTTCGGTTGGATTCTCACATGGATGATATAAGCCATTTCATATGCAGACCACATTACACGAATATGATTTAGATTTATTAATTCCACTCTTAGCTCTCTATAGTAATTCTTCTGAAATATACCTTCATAAAACAATCATGACTAAATAATTATTCACTTTTTTCTTCCGAGATGATAAATTTTAGATTTCAGTCCAAACTCTTATCTGCAATGTATTGGAATGTTTTCATGAAAGCTTATGAAGGTTCGGTAATTTAGGAAATAATGCATTTATAGAAATCGTACTTATATCACACACACAATCTATCTTTATTAACTAACGAATAGTATTACAGGAGACTATATAATAGAGTATAGAACCTGTCGTTGCTTAGAAATAGCACTGAATCATAAATATTTTATTCATTTGTAACTTATATTTTATATTTACGGACATTTAGGGTTTAATGTGAGGAAATTTTTTTTAACATATCTATAGAAAAAGTGTTTATATATTTATCAATTATTAAATCATTTAACGTTACATACACATAAAAACTAATTTGTTTTTTTCAGTATTCAGTTTCTTCACGTCACAGGGATAAGGATCTGCAATAGATCCTCCATCCCCTATCTGATAAGTATTTTGGCGCTGACGAGTGGAAAACCTGAGTTAAACTAATTTGTGTATCATGTGCTTCTCATACAGGTTAATTTCAAAATTTCACCGTTATAGGAATTTCGAGTAAAGTCGTAATTTTGCCAGTCAAATAATTCCAATCATTCAACCATAATCGTTAAACGTATTGATTGATTGATTGATTGAATATTAACGTCGCACTGTTCAGCTACACGAGGGCTTTTGGCAACGGACCACGTAATTTTGAACCATGGTCAAGTGACGTGGACGACACCTGAAATTTCACCCTCTCTCCTAACTACCACACCACACCAACGATAGGACATTTCAGCTCTCAACAGATTTAACGTGATTCGCTGCCCTACACGGCGGGTCTTTAGTGGTACGGGGCTTGAAATCGTGACAAGGCAAGCCACGGTCCGATACCTATACCACTCGGCTACCGCGGCCACATCGTTAAACTTTTACCTGGACATTAAAATAAAGAATTGTAGATGAAATGATACTTGAATTGAACTTTGTTTTTCCCACTCAAGTTTTCCACTTGACAGCGCCAAAATACTTATCAGATAGGGGATGGAGGAACTATTGCAGATCCATATCCCTGTAACGTGAAGAAACGTGATACTTGAATTTGCCACTAAAATATGAGAGAGAATATCCTACATTTTTTGCATTAGAGAATACTAAAGCTAAACATACATAGCTAGTTTTCAAGCAAAATTTTCCCTTATAAAAGAGAATTTGCCAAACACTGCTGAATTCTTAGTTTATTTTAGTGACTTTATTCTTCATAAAACAAATGGATCAAGGAAATTCAAACACATCCTCAGCCAATTCTGATCTTAGAATTCAATGGAGATCAAAAATTCAAGTAGTAGGGGAGAAAATTGAACTATGTTTAAGTATATTCGATCTGAACGAAGCGCTTTTTTCTTCAGTAAAATTGGACTTAGCCCATTTTATTACACAAGACTTTTCGTTGGAAGAAATTCAAATTCAACATTTGGTAATTGATTTACTAGAAACTTTACCTATTTCTTCAAGAATAAACAATTTAATTGAAGCGTGCTCATGACATATCTGAGGATCGTCTTGAATCCATTACTTCACATATCTCCAAACATGACGGTCGGACTCATTTGAGGGAAACGAGCAATCTCATCGAAATGTTTGAAAGAATGGTTTCGATAATCTGTGAAATGACACGTAATTTTGAAAATGCCGTTACTGGAATTGCAGAAAAAGTGCATGCTCTGATTGTATTGTATGGTGTCACAAATACGGTTCAGTGACAATATTGAATTATTTGCGATTTTAATTTAATTTCAGTAAGTTATCTGTATACTGTCATTCTCCTTCTTTGGATTAATAACAAATATTAAAAACTTGACAGCGTATTCCCGTTTCGTGATAGAGAAATTTGGTGCAGTAATTAAAGTAACTATACATGAAACGTGGTCCAAATTCTTTTGAATGCACGACTACCTGATGCTAAAATTTGATCGAAGTATTGTGAATGAATATTTTTAGTGTCTATACTCTTATATTTTTAATTATTTGACAATTAAATGACTTCATCTCGAGCATTTTAAAAGTATGTTGTAATTTCTACCTACGAATTTGTAGTAGCTCTTGTACATCCTGTTAATTTATTTTGTTCGAATAAATATTTTTGTATAGATTGACTTTGTTCTTTCTTTCCTTCATATATCTTCATGAAAACTTTGGCAGTCTATGAAGAGTTCTGAGTTGTTAATCTTTTTTTTTTCCAATTTTTACTATTAGATAACCCAATCCCTATAAATATGTATATATATAATCATATTCTCAATCGTTAGTAAAGATACTTTCAAGTTACAAATGCATTTTTTTAAACTGTAGTGAATAAAATAAAAATAATAGTCCAACTGCATATATAGAAATTAAAATCATTCGTGTTGTCCCTGTAGCACAATGAACAGCGTGTTGAAATTCTAATTCAAAAGTCCGCGATTCAAACCCCACCTAGGATAGCGTTTTTTTTTTTTTTTTTTTGGTATACTGATTTATTAGAAAAATTAAATTTAATTAATGAATAAATAGTAACAAACAAACAAATAGTGCAACATCATATATATAAAGTAAAATTGAACATTGCAAGGAAAATCACTTTCTAATTTGTCACTTAATACTGTGATTCTGTCATATGTATATACATATTCATGTTAAATGTAAGTATTTTATTTAAAAGAGTAAGTAAATTTCTTTGTTGATCTAAGTAAAGGAATTTGTGTGGGGGCTTAAATTGTTTTTATATTACTTATTCCTACCTAAATTTGGATTCCATATCGCAATTGCGTAAAACAATTTAAGTACAATTGCGCTACAAGTAAACTTTCAAAACACTTGTCTGTGTGCTCATTAAACTTTCTCAAAATTCATTTAGTATTAATTGTGTAGCTCAGTGCTTCAACTGAGCACGAGGTACCAGTTTACAACTTATATATCTTTAGTTCAATTAAGAGTCACATAGTCCTGTCTTGATTCCACTAAAGATCCAGCTTTAACCTTGGAGCAGTCATGGACTCGACGTTAACATTACTATTTGCACCAATCATTCTTTTTACATAACTATTTTTATTGTACTGAATAAAAATCGAAATTTCACGGAATGGTTTAATTTAGAGACAACTTACTTATATATATATATACCTACTGTTAAGTGCATTTCAGCTTTTCTTTGATAGTTTGAGAAAAAATTCAATCACACTGAGCGAGAAAGTTTCAAATGAGTGTGACTTTATTAAGGTATCAGTGGTTTAAAATCATCATTTTTTATCAAATAAATCGAAATTTATTTTATAGCACAATTTTGTAGCCTGTTTAATAGGCTTTCTAAAAATGTCGCACTTTTAAATCTGAGTCAATTAGAAAAAAAAAGTTACAGCTGTTTTTATTTGAGGTAGTAAGTCCAAATCAAAACCGGAAGTGTGTGAGCTTTTGGTTGATTTTCACCGGCAAAATGAGATTTTTATTCACTTAAAATATTTTAACGAATTCTTTTTATGTTAAGTGAACTTTATTTCACTTTATAAAATTTTTAATAGATATATTTTGCTTGAAAATAGGCAACGGTTAACTGTGTGATGCTTGCTTTGATTTAAACGAGTTGCTATATTTTATCATTTGTGTTCAAAATTAGATCTCTTTATAACTTTTTTATTAGTACTTTTAGATAGAGTTATAGTTATTTTTAATTAAATTAAAGTTGGCATGCAAAAAACAAGATCGATGAGGCCAAAAAAGAGATTTCCAGAGAGCAGAATTTGTTGAAAGAAAAATCAACGATCAATCAATTCTATCAAAAAGACTTATAAGGAACTCTGCGATCAAAATCTTCTAAGAAAATGTCTTCACGTGAAAGCTCAGAACTGCAATGAAAGTCTTAGCAATGTTGTGTGGAGAATAGTTCCGAAAGACAACTTTGTTGAGCTACAAACACTCCGCGTTTAAGGAATTATATCGCGATAATACTTTTTAATTCTGGATTTGCTGGTCTATTACCTCTACTTCAAAAATTGGGAATGAAGTTATGTTTCTGAAATGAAAGGATATTTTTGGTACCTTGACAAAACCAAAATTGTTGCTTCTACGTCGCATTCTAAACCAGATAAAAAACTGTCTCGTAAAAAAAAAGAAAGGCCCTTCAAAAATGTAAAAGTTTGAAGTATAAGGTTCAGGAAGGCACAACATACAAATCTGGAGAGTTTTAATACCTCTTCCTAAATCTTTAAAAAAAATTATTGCAAATATAAACTTTATTTTGCATTTTCTGAAGAATGTTATTTTTGAACATAAAATGGTAACGGTAAGAGTGATATTTCTTAAAGTAAACGAAATATTATGAAACTTTTTGAGTTTGTTCTTTTATTATAATGAATGCTTTCTGCTAAAAGTTAAGGATAATTTTAAAATTAAGTTATTTTTTAATGTAATTTTAAATGAAAAAACAAACGTTTTTCAGAAATATTCTGTGTTTTTTATGTCTAACACCTGTATTTCATAATTTTATTGTAAAACTTGAGTTTTTTAATAGACAGCATAGTTAATAATTTTGAAGAATTGTATCCCTGCAAAAATTTTATTTATTTTTGTGATACATATTTTTCTAGAGTCGTTAGCAAAAGAGCAATGTTTTGCAAAATTTTGGTACAAATTTCTCAATATTTTGAAAAATAATCTTCCAAAAAATCTTCTTGCTGTATTTCTCAGTTTTGCAACATACTTAATTAAAAACAAATAAATAAATATTTAATAAGTTTTTTTAGGTAGAATATGAAAAATTTAATTTCGACTCAAAAGTTTCATGTTCATTGCTTTTCACTAATTTATTTTCCCTGATGCGATTAATATACATTATTTCATTGAGTTTTTCCCTTGCTGAGTCAGTTCCAATTTCATCCAATAGAGATCTCGAACGCTTGGCAACTTTGGAAATAGAACACCACAAGCGTTCCTCCTTCTCATATGGAAATCTATTTTGAACTTGAAGTGGAGA
The DNA here is from genome assembly GCA_019973955.1 of Trichonephila inaurata madagascariensis. Classification (NCBI taxonomy): domain Eukaryota; kingdom Metazoa; phylum Arthropoda; class Arachnida; order Araneae; family Nephilidae; genus Trichonephila; species Trichonephila inaurata. Next base: position 21,034 of record BMAV01005190.1, read on the forward strand.
GGTCGGTATTGATAGGGAGCTTTCTGATTAGTTGACTGAAAGGAGCAAGAAGGTGTGGCTATGGTGAATGCTTCGGAGACATCAGAAGTGAATAGAAATCTGAGATGCCCCTTTCTTGTTTTATATTCAGTTCATTTGTATTTATGGACCATAATGAGTCATACAACACAGCAATTAAAACCACTAAGTTCTTCACAGCGGGAAACGTGGCCTGTTCATAGAAAATATTTTGAAACAAAAGTTGTCACGCGGGGAACTCAATCATTCTAAGAACCTTAAATTTGTAAAAAAAAAACATTTGCCACTCCCAAAAAAAGAGAGATTAATGTGTGGAATACATTTTATACCATGAAGACAACCATATAGGAGGATTCTGACAAGATCATTGGTGAAAAATTGTTTTCCAAAGAATTAAAGGTTTTGTGAGCCTGCAGAGGCACTGTGTCAAGGGGCAAACGCTGCCAGGTTAGCGTTCACTGGCTCCCTTTCCCGCAGGGTCAAAAGCGGTACCAGGATAGAACTCATGACACGCCAGCCACGAGTTCATTATTTTGACGATAGGCTATCACGACAACCATCCCAAAGAAGTATCCAAAATTTTAAAGCGAAACGTGCAATCGAGGGAAATAAGGAATAGAGCCAGAAAGCTTTTAGAAAAATATTTCGCAAATGATCACTCAGCACCGTTAACACACAGGACTAGAACACAGTACACTACATAGTTCGTAACCACACGTCTATCAATTCCCGACTTTGACGACTCGAAAATCAACCAATAAGAAAGCTGTGCACGAGAATAGATAAAGCTTCTCATTGGCTACATTTTCGATACATGCTGTTTCCACGGTAGCCAAGAGATCAAGGTAACAGACTTATGCAAGATGCGTCATAAAATCAAGCCTACTACCATATAGAGGGATGAAAACAAAATCGGTCCAGGCTCAAACGTCCTCGCAGTGATGAAGCGATGACCTACCATGCATATGGAGCTGATGTACAATAAATATGTCGATGCTTCATCATCCTCCAGTTGGAGTCGATTAGAATTTAGGAGAGGGTTATGCCAGCTAAGATGTTGTTGTCATCACTTGACTACGGTTCAATATTACGATGTCCGTCACCAATAGCCCTTGAGTAGCTCCTTATAATAACGAGTCACTCACTCACTCATTCGCCACATTTTCAATGGCCCAATAGGAACTGCGGTAACACATTGGTTATGTACGCGAACTAATGGCTCCCATTGTCGAGTCGTGAACTCCAGTTTTTGTGTTACTGAAGACCCACTGTATGGAGGGACCGGAACCCATTAAACTTGTTGAGGACTTTTCACGTTAGCATGAAGAAAAATTTAAGAATGGAGTGCTGGTTCAGGTGTCGTCTTCGTAACTTAGCCGCAGTGTAAAATATATAGGTGCGTTTCAAATAATATGCTCGTGTAGCTTCAAATATTGTGATGTTAATAAAGAAACATGTCAAAATAAGGACTTACACCTTAATGTTTTACTTTCTGATTACCATACTCAGCATTATGTTATGGCTACGATAATTGAATCATTATTGCAAGTTCATGAGACGTTGTTGCAGTTAATTTATAGGATAAACAATGATAATAAAATTTAAAAGCGTGAATTTTAAATACACAATCACACACACACACAGTCTATTATAATGCAAACTCACTTTTAACAGAGTATTCTGTTTCACTCTTCATGACTTCTTTGCTGTTACCTTAAAAAATCTGCTTTTATTGCTCTTTATATTAAACCGAGTTTTTTATTCTTTTAAGTCTCTTTTTTGTATTAAAATATAATAGAAGAGATATCGCCATAGTGTGTGAGTGACTGAATATTAACGTCGCACTGTTTTGCTACACGAGGGCTTTTGGCGACGGACCAAGCAATTTTGAACCATGGTCAAGTGACGTGGACGACACCTGAAATTTCACCCTCTCTCCTAACTACCACACTACACCAACGATAGGACATTTCAGCTCTCAAAATATTTAACGTGATTCGCTGCCCTACATGGCGGGACTTAAGTGGTACTGGTCTCGAACTCATGATATGCCTGCCATGATCCGATACCTTGACCACTGGGCTACCTCACCCCGACCTCCATAATCAGGTGACTGCAGTAGATTAGTAAACAAGGTCCCGTATTCTGGGATGACATAAGTTCCAGCCTGATGATGTTGAAAACTCGTAGAAGGGGCAAATGCACATTCAATCTGTCGAAGCTCAAATGTTCTCCCGTTTGTCAGATTGGTTGACTGAATATTAACGTCGCACTGTTCAGCTACACGAGGGCTTTTGGCGACGGACCACGTAATTTTGAACCATGATCAAGTGACGTGGACGACACCTGAGCTGGCACCCCTCTCTCTAACGACCACACCACACCAATGGGAGGACGTTTCAGCTCTCGACAGATTTAACGTGCATCGCTGCCCTACACGGCGGGTCCTTAGTTGTACTGGGCTCGAACTCGTGACATGGCAATCCACGGTCCAATACCTATACCACTCGGCTACCGCGGCAACCTCCCGTTTGTCAGACGGATAAGTTAAGAGAGGAGGTACCATGTCTGGTGTCATATTTGTCACTTGACCATGGTTCAAAATTAAGAGGTTTGTCACCAATAGCCCTCCAGCAGCTTTATTGTGTGATGTTAATATTTTTTTCAGATTCAGTCATGTAAATGCAATTGATTCATATAAAACGTTATATACATTCAGAGTTTCAATAGAAGATAATTATCAATACAGTAATATAGTCATATAGAATATTTTAAAATACAGTTTGCAATGTGCCAATAAAATTAGTTCAACCAATAAACCATGTAAGCTAATAATTGCTCTGGAGTTCAAAAACAGAAAGTGTAAATTGATGTGTACCACATTTTGTGCTAATAAAGAACACCCAGTAAATCTGATTTGTTTTAAGGTTGGAGGCTATTCAAGGATATATAAAAAAATTTCACGAATAAGAATTTGAAAGCAGTATTTGTTAATTTAAATTTTGGGTAACCGAGCTTCTTACAAGTTGTGTAGAATATATATTGTAGTGATTCTATTTTTGATAAAAAAAAAAGTTATGAATTCAACTGACTTGGGCCCATTCACTGAAAATTCTGATGCAAAAGAGCAATGGATATCTAGAATCGAAGTTACA
>BMAV01005191.1:400-18866 GCA_019973955.1 Trichonephila inaurata madagascariensis
TTTTTAAAATTATTAATTTATTTTTATAATTATTAATTTATTTTTAAAATTATTAATTTATTTTTATAATTATTAATTTATTTTTATAATTATTAATTTATTATTGAAAATTATTAATTTATTATTGAAAGTATTAATTTATTATTGAAATGATTAATTTATTATTAAAATTATTATTAGTTCATTATTAAATTTATTACTTATTAATGAAATAATTATTAATTTTTTAAAAATTTTTTAAATAAACTTTTTAAAATTATTTAAATTTATTTAGAAAGGACTTATTAAATGTGTTATAAAATTATAAAACAATTAAATTAATAATATATAAAAAAGACATTTTTAATTATATTAATTATAAATAATTAATTTAATAATAGTATACTTTATAAAATATTTTATATTATGTATAATATTTTATTTATAGTATATTTTATTTCACATTATAAAACTATTTGTAATTAATTTTTATGTATAATATAATTTAATATTTATGATATATTTTACTATAAATATTATTTATTAATATAAAAACATATTTATAAAATTTAATATAAATATTTGTATAGGTACAGTATTTTTTTACTTTGTAAAATACAGAATAATTACATAAAATATCATTTAATAATTAATAAACCTTTCATAAATAAGTTTATTTAATTTTAAAAATAATTAATTGAAATGAAAAAAAAATGACCAATGAATCGAACCCAGACCTCACGCATAGTATGCAGACGATATAACAACAAAGCTACGAAATCGTTCGAGGAAATGGAAATTTAATTGTATAAAAGCTAAGCATGAATTTCGAAGGCTTTTTTCTCCGAATTGAATGGCCATTCGGCGGAATTACAATGAGGATTGAACACTCTAAAGGAGTACTAGTATTACACCAAGTCTCGATCTTAAATGAATTTTATTAGTCGTGCCCTATCTTTGTTAGTAGTTAAAAATTGATATTATATGTATTACATGCATAAAAATTTTTAAGGTTTTGCAACTGCATATTTACGTGAAGTGGCTACCACACAGCGTGGCAGTGGTAAAATTTGTTTATATTGAAACATCATTTTCTAAAAAATTCGAATAAAGATATATAAAAATGAATACATCTATTACATTAAAATCCGGCGTCCAACGCGCACTTTTAACACAAAAAATGAGTTCGAAACTTAAGGATGAGCGTTGTATGCCGGGTATAAAAACAATACCTTTAAAAATTACAAAAGAGATGAACATAAAAATAAATTTACTTCTGCATGTATAGAAATACTGTTTATTGAAAAGAAAGGACTTGCCTTATTAACTAAAAGTGCTGTAGTTCTAGAAGGAAACTATTTTTTCAAATGTCTGGTATAATACCTCGAATAAATGACTTAAAAACATAACAGCAATGAATACTAATATTTCAGATTTCTTGGTAAAAAAGGGGCTGCGCGTTATACGGCAAATATACCTAAAAATTCAAAAATTCGACTTCAAAGTACGAGAGTGGTCTGAAAAGTTTCCGACCTCAATGTGAAGATAGCAGCACTTTTCAATAAAAAGTGGATTTCGTTGTTCATCTGTTGAGAGTTACTCACCAAAGATTCAGCCAATTTGGGCGCGCAGTTGTTATGTAACAGTCGTTTGAGTGAGTTAATGTGAGTGTTTTTGTGAAAATGGACAAAAACGAGTATCGAATCGACATTAAATATTTGTTTTTGAAAGGCAATACACCTACGCAGATCATAGATGACTTGAATTCTGTTTATGGCGATTCTGCACCATCATTTATCACAGTGAAATTTTGGGCAGCTGAATTTAAACGGGGTGGTAAGAGCTTGGGAGACGTTGATCGTTCGGGACGTCTAAATACTGCAACTACCGACGAAAACATAGCTGTTCCCCAAATGGTGCTAGACGACCATCGAATTAAAGTGAGAGAGATAGCAGAGGTTATGAACATGTCAAAAGAACGTGTTTGTCACATATAAAATCAACATTTAGGCATGAGAAAGCTGTCCGCGCAATGGGTGCCGCGTTTGCTCACGTTTGACCAAAAACTTGTTCGAATGAGCATTTCAAACGCTCTGTTGGCGCAGTTTAGGCGCAATAAATCCGAGTTTTAAAACCGATTAATTACTGTACATGAAACTTGGATACACCATTATACGTTCAAAACAAAAAATACAGCCCAAGCAGTAGACTGCAAAGGAAGAACCAGCTCCAAAAAAACAAAAACTCTTTTCTGGGCTGGGAAAGTGATGGCGACTGTTTTTTGGATAGCCATGGAGTTATTTAATCGATTATCTTCAAAAGGGAAATACTCTTACACGAGCATACTACGCATCATTACTTGACAAGCTGAAGGCAGAACTTGCGGAAAAACGACCACATTTGCAGGAAAAGAAAATCCTGTTTCACCAAGACAACGCGCCGTCTCACACCTCAGTGGTTGCCATGGCGAAAATCCACGAATTACGGTTTGAACTGCTTGACCATTCATCGTACTCACTAGATCTAGCCCCAAGCAACTTCTTTTTCCCCCTCATTTAAAAATTGCGCTCAGAGGGCAGATTTTCTTTAAATGAAGAGGCAATCACTTTCGTGAACGATTATTTTGCAGAGAAAAGCGCCGAGTACTATTTGGACTGGTTACAGAGATGGGAGCATTGCTGGGAGAAGTGTGTAGAGTTACAAGGAGACTATGTTGAAAAATAAAACAAAAAAATCGGAAAAAATGTTTTGAATCTTTGTTAGGTCGGAAACTTTTCAGACCACCCTCGTATAGGTGCACGTTATACACCGGTGCGTGTTATACGCCAGATTTTACGGTAGTAGCTCAGTTGTTAATTTTTGAGGGGTAGAACTGGAAATATCTTTCCAAGACAAAGCCAGGTCCGCAAGCATTTCACCTAAATCGTGTTTCCTTCCTTATCTTTTTCAATTCTGACTATTAGCTTACAATCTCTATATATTTATTTATCTTGGTGGAATTTGCAATCGTTAATAAAATACATTTTAAAGCGCTCAATTGACTTGGAGGTCCACCTAAAGTTTCTTGCTGACATGATATGGATGGATGAGGCGTACGTTGTGAGTAATTCTATGTACAATAAGCAGAACATCTATTTCTGGTCCCTCAATAATCCTAGATGAGCTGTTGAAGTTCGACATTAAGTTCACTGGTTGATAAAAGTCTGGTGTGGAAAATTCAGAAGCAGACTAATTAGCCCGGAGGATACAAACGCGGTTGCCAAGTGCAAAATTTCTAACCAGTGTTTAAAAAAAACCAACTATCCCAGAGCTCAATTGCACCAAGAAATTTGTCGTCTACAGTAACAAGAAGGATGAATATGAAAATATATCCTGATTATTCCAGATCTTACCCCATCTGCAGAAATTTTCCGTAAACCCAATTAACACCGGGAACCTATTTTTGACTGAAAGGTCTATTTTTTACAGTCCTGAAGCACCAAAACTGGTCTTAGAAATGCACTAAACCCATAGACAAGACAAGAAAAAGAAGAAGATTGACAATTTGGAGCACAAATATCGAGGCCGAAATAATTTTGAGCTCTACAGTTATACGGTTAAGTAGACACGTAAAAAATTTGGGAGCACCAACACAAAAGTAGAAGTAAAGTACGTTTGACCAATCTGTATCACAAAGGGTTGAAAAGGATTTGTCGCATGCATGAAGTATTTATTTAGTTATCTGCAATGTAAGCAGCATCAGCATTTTTCAACGTGCTAGGGATTGCCTTTTAAAAAGTTTCAAATTTTCTCATATATTTTTTTTACTCGTATATCCAGATATTTTTCATCTTCCTAATTATTAAAATTTTAATTAAGTTTATAAATATTAATAATAGAGTCATTATAAAAAAATAACGCTATAAACATGAAATGAAAATAAGTTACAAACATTAATAAAAGGCAGAGTAAAATTTAATTACAATTTGGTGTAAGTGTGAAGTTTAAAAAAAATCTAATCAAGATTGAGATTAAAGTAATAACAGGATTTCTCTCGTACAGGAATATGCCCTTACCATGTTTTTGCCTAATGCTGTATTGTCATTTATACGATCGTCTAATATATTTTTTTTGTGTGTGGAGGTATTTGAAGAATCTGGTGTGTGGAAAACCTCTTAATTGTGAAGAGGAAATGAGAGAATCGTAAGACATTCGGTTTCTCATGGGGAGGTCCAAGTTATACCTTGAATATTCTCAAACATTCGACAATCCATCCTTGGTTTCTCTTCTTGCTTCATCACTGGTAGTCACTCTTCTGAAAAATTTCAGAGGCTCATTAAAATTGCTTTTCAAACGTATGTGTTATGTTTTATTTTCGAACAACATCCGACGGCAATTTCCCACCATATCTATCAACAGTGCTGTTCCTTCGGCTACAATTATTGTTGATGAATGACGGCTTGCATGTGGGGAAAAGTTAAAAAGTATTTCGTTTATTCCTAAAAATCGATTGTTATGCTAAATATTGCTTTTGTTATATAAAGCGCCATCTGTTGGCTATTTTATGCACTTTTTTCAGTAAATCCCCATGTCATTTCAAGTGTGTGTGTTAGTTTTTACCTCTGGCCAGTGGCGCACACAAGGGGGGCGAGTTCCTGGGGGTCCGAACCCCCCAAAGCACTTTATTTTTTTCTGATTGGTTATAATTCTAAGTATATAATACGTAAAATGTAATTAAATATTTGTTATTAATGATTAATTTTATTATTTAATGCTAATTATTTATTCAATAATTAGTTTTTTACTGTGTTCTGTTGCTGAAAATCGACAAAATCAAAAATAGCATGATAAAAGAATGGTGATCTTTCAACCCCGGACCCCCTCCCCCCCTTGAAAAATTCCTGTGTGCGCTACTACCTCTGTCCTTACATTATTTCAGGAATTATTGAATTTTCAAATGTTAACCAACTTTAGGGTCACACTGTTTATATAAGTATAACATCAAATACTTTTTTACAAAAGAATTTACTTTAATATAAGATATTTGAGAGAAAATATTAGAATACTATTAATATTGATAAAAGAAGATATCCTGATGATGCAGTCTCTTGTTTCAGAGCAAAACACATCTTCCGAGACGCTTCTGCATAATTTTAGTATAGGATTTATATATTTCAGTGAGACAGGAGAAGATTTGTGGGGAAATTTGTATCATAATCATTCATTACATCATAATCATAAAGAACGGGACTCCTGCTGTTGCTGGATATCACTGACCAATGATGTTGTTTTAAGTTTGATTCTCATTTGCCAAGTTTTTTATTGGCATAATGCTGGAGGTTTGTGAATAGATCTCTCATCATCTTTACCATCATTTGAAATATCAGAATCGACACGCATTTGTAAATGTTCGATGTCATGGCTTGTCGGCTTGTCTACAGAGTTTCGCTCGAAGTACTTTGATGTGCCTGGAGCTCTTTGTTATTTGCTTCTCTCTCAAGTTTGTTTGCTAGTTAACGAGTTCGCTTTATGTAAATCTTAGGATTCAACCCCCCCCCCCCCCAGCTCATACTTTCCTCAATGGACTCAAACGTAATTTAGTTAAAGAAATTTGAATGACTTTTTCACAAGAACAGTTAATTGAAATCATGCATTCATACACAAATTTGAATACCTCTGACAAATGCAGTTTAACCCTTTATCTACTGCATTATGATTTAAAGCAGTTATTTATATATTTTTATATATTAGTTAATATATTTTTTTTGGATCACTACATTGAAAATTACATAAATAAAATACTCAACTTTGGGAAATTTAATCCGTTAGAACTAATTAATTAATTAAAGATATTCCACTGTAAAATTAATTATATACACTGTTCACTTAAAGTAAAGAGTTAAATCGTTTTCTAAGGTCCTAATTAACATACAAAAAATAAGACACTTAAATTTTGACATTAACTATTTTTTTGGGACAAAAATGATAATCTTTACAATCCACTGAAAACGTCGTCAGCAGAAAACGCAATTTCTGCTATAAATTATTCGCCTTCCCCGCTAAAACACTCATCGTAGAACCCGTGCTGCCATATATCTTAGAAAAGTGGATTTCAAAGAATATTACGTAAAATTGGTTATTCTATGTTATTTTAAAGTGAGTGGTACTTATAAGTATCGTTGGCAGATAAAGGGTTAAGATAATAATACATTTAGATGCTACATAAAGTAATACATATTTATACGCTTTTGATTATCATAGCTCTGTTCCTCAGAAATGCCATATTTCTTAAGCCACCTTTTATATTATTTTACAAAAAGTTACATATTTGGTGTTCAAGTGTAGTGACACATATTTCATAACATTCTTGGAAACGGCACATTACAACATTTTAATAAGATGGGAGCTTATTTGGTAAAAAGTAAATTGTGTGTGTGTGTGTGTGGAGATTACCGAACACTAAACTTCAAAAAAAAAATCTTCTAATAACGATTTTTTACTCTTACCCATTTCAAGGACACTTTTCTGATACATTCCCTTAATATTTAAAAAGCGTACGAAAATAAAAAAAAAAAAATTTCCGAAAAAATTATTGTCTCTTTACCATTTGTTAGTTATTAAACGAAAGTCAAAATAATTCATTGAAATGACGAGGGATATCTCCGTTTCCATAGCAACCTAACATTATCAAAGGTAAATTATTTGAAAGAAAAGTAAGGCGTCTACCACGACAGTATCATTTGATACTCCAAATTTCAGTCCAAATTTTATCAGAATTCTATTTTAAAAGATAATTCTTTTCAACAAAAAATTGGAAAAGAAAAATATGATTCCTGTTTATTTAAGCATGTTAATTAAATTTGAATAAAGTAATGAAATCGTACTAATTTTACACAAGAAAAGAAAGAAATATATTTTTGTGTGTGCAAGCAATAATATACACACGCTGGCCAGTGAATTAGAAACCGATGATCAATATTTTATTTAACCACCTTTTGCCCGGATAACTGCCCTGATTCGCTTGGGCATCGAGTTTACATGCGTCTGGAGATTTACATCAAAAGAATATGCATTGGCCATGGTTGAGTCCATGAGCATGTGCATGCGTCCCTACATTGGCTATGTATGAGTCCATGAGCATGTGCATGCGTCCTTGCATTGGCCATGTATGAGTCCATGAGCATGTGCATGCGTCCCTGCATTGGCTTGGCAATGTAGCTTTCTAGGTTTTGTAAATTGGATGGATGAGGAGAGTGCTGTCGGATGTGTCTTTCCACCATATCACACACATTTTCTTTGGGATTAAGATTCGGGCTTCACGGTGGCAAAGGAAGGTGTTGGAAGTCATACTGAGGTTCAGCGAACCAATGTTGAACACTTCTGGCAGGATGTATAGTTGCATTATCAGCCATAAAGTATCTGCCACCGTCAAGATAAAAATGCAACATTGCAGGGTGCATTTGATCTCCCAGAGATTTGATTCAACCAGACCACCTCCATGCCAGCAGAATACGTTCCACATCATGGTACTCCCACCAGATCCTCACACAGTTTGAATAAGGCAAGGTAGATTCATGGCTTTTTGGGGCTCTTGGCAAATTCGACGTAAGGTATAGTGGGATTTCTCCCACCGCATTGCCCATTTCCAATCTTCAGATGCCCAATGTCTCATTCTCGACCCCACTTCAAATGAATTTTTGCATTTTAGCAGAAATGAGTGGTTTTCACTCAGGCTCTCGACTCGGGCATTCCTATCCTCAGCAATTCTCTGCGCATTGTTCCAGCTGAAATTTGTTGGGAAGAGCATTGGTTGACTATTTGTGTCAGTTAAAGCACAGTAGAGTCCCTGTTTTACTGTATATTTCAGAGGAAACGACGCCGATCACGCTATTGGAAAACTGTGCTCGAACCACACAGTTGCGTCTCCTAGAAAAGAACCGTGGGTTCTGATTCCAACTCTTGAAAACCTTTGATATGGTTGCTTTTGAGAACCCAGTGAGAATCGAGAAATCGAGGCCCCAACAGTATGAGCTTTTTCAAAGGATGAAAGATTTCCTATTCTACTTCATTCACTATGAAAAAAAAGCACTCTTATACCTTACTTATACTAGCATTCTAATTATGTGTAACCCACGTCATAAAAAAATTGCATACTTCATCCCTAGCCCACATTCAAATACAAATCTCAAAGTTTCTAATTCACTGAGCAGTGCGTGTATGTATATTTTTAATTTATAGATTTATTTATTTTATTTATTTATTTATTTTATTTATTTTATTTATTTTATTTATTTATTTTTTTCGTCCCATGTATTCCAAACCTTACATTGTGAAAAATAGCATTAGGATTAAGTGAATTAAACATTTATAAAAAAAATGATAAAAAAAATAGTGAAATTTCATTTTGTCAACACCTTTGTGAAGTGGCGTAACGTAAGCCTCCGCAACCCCCGTATCACAAGGAGAGGGGGAGGAGGATTTTAGGGGGTCCAATGTGTTCATGTTATGCTATGGTTTTACAATCCTTTATAAGATCCGGCTTGGGGTCCAAAACCTGAGGTTGCAGGGGGGCTCTAATATTCCTCGTTACGCCACTGCCTTTGTGTTAGTAGAAGATAGTTTTTTGCTCTATTTTTTTTACTTAGCAAGATGAAAGGAAAATTTTCCAGAATACATCAATTGGGAAAAGAAAATAATTTCTCTCAAACTAACATTCATGAGCAATTTCTTCCCATTCGGGTAGCAAACTATTTCTTCGTGGGTAGTGTTTTATAAATAAAGAGAAAAAGGAAATTTTGTATCACTTTTTCTTTTTTAATCAATTCTTTAATTTGTCATACTTTTAAGTTTATTTTATTTAAGGTACTTGATATAAATTTAGTTTCATGTTAAATTTATTACTTTCAGTTGGGAAAACCAATTACTCAAATCACCTATATACATAATTTTGGAGATCTTACATTTGCTAAAGCTACTAATAAGAAAGGTAAATTCGTATTATATTCGTATAAAATTATTTTTTGACAATAATTTTAAATATTTCTTTGGAATGAGTTTGAATAATTTTGCTTAGTAAATACGTGAATTGAAAAAAAAATCTGTTTTTATTACTGGAATCTTTTAATGATTATAAGTTATAAAAAATTAAAATATTTTCATTAAATATAGTTTCTTAAACATCATATTTATGTAGATTTTTTGCTCATGAAATGTTTTGAGCAATATTATACAAAATAAAGACAGTGATGAAATTTTTTAATGTAGTTAATAATTTCAGCACAAAGATTTTTTTTCGTATATTATAAAAATACTTTTTAACCCCATTCTGAGAAATAAATTTCTACAATAATAATAAAGAAAATTTTGTTTTTAATTTATTATATCACATTAACTATATTAGAAAAGGAATTTCCAATACTAACAAGGAGTGGGCACCACTAAGGAAATTCATTTGGGGGCGAGACTTGGTGTAATGGTAGTACTCCTTTAGGGTGTTCAACCTTCATTGTAATTCCGTCAAATGGCCAGTCAGTTTGGAGAAAATAGCATTCGAAATTCATGCTTGACTTTTATACAATTAAGTTTCAATTTCTTCCAATGATTTCGTAGCCTGGTTGATAAATCGTCTGCATATTATGCGTGAGGTCAGGGTTCGATTCATCAACCAACTTTTTCTCCCCCCCATTTCATTTAGTTATTTTTAAAATTAAATAAATTTATTTATATGAAAGGTTTATTTGATATTAAATGATATTTTATGTAATTATATATATATTTTGTACTTTATAAAGTAAAAAAATGATGTAATTATATAAAATTTATAAATACATTAAATAATATAATACATATACATATTATATAATTACATTAAAATTTATATAAATATGTTTTTATCTTAATAAGTAATATTTATAATAAAATGTATAATATATATTAAATGATATTATGCATAAAAATTGGTTACAAATAGTTTTATAATGTGAAATACAATATACTATAAAATAAAATATTAGATATAATATAAAATAATTTATAAAGTATATTATTATTAAATTAATTATTTTATAATTAATATAATGAAAATGTATTTTTATATAATATTAATTTAATTATTTTTTATAATTTTTTAAATTATTTAATAAGTCCTTTTTAAATAAATGTAAATAATTTTAATTAATAATTGTTTTAAATAACTTTAATTAATATTTATTTTAATTAATTTTAATTAATAATTATTTTAATTAATTTTAATTAATAATTATTTTAATTAATAATTGTTTTAATATTTTTATTAGAAATAATTTTAAATATTTTTATTAGAAATAATTTTTTTAAATATTTTTAAATAATAATTTATACAATAATTTTAAATATTTTTAATTAATAATAATTTTATGTAATGTTAATAATAAATAATTTAAATGATAAATTTATTTATTTATTTTTTTTACTTTATAAAATACAAAATAATTACATAAAATATCATATAATATTGAATAAATCTTTCATAAATAAATTTATTTAATTTTAAAAATTATTAAATGAAATGAAAAAGAAACGTTGAGCGATGAATTGAACCCGAACTTCGTGCATAGTATACAGACGATATATCAAACAGGCTACGAAATCTTAGGAGAAAATTGAAACTTAGTTGCATAAAAGCTAAGCATGAATTTCGAATGCTATTTTCTCCAATTTGACTGGCCATTCGGAGGAATTATATTGAGGGTTGAACACCCTAAAGGAGTACTACTATTGCTCCAAGTCTCGATCCGAAATGAATTTCCTTAGTAGTGCCCTCCCTTTTTAAGATTAGAAAAACACTAATGTACTAGTATATCAGTATACTATTTATTTTGTATTCGATAGACTGTGTGTGTTTTTTTCTGAAGAGATTTTTCATAATTAACAATAACTTCGAATTTTTTTAGATACTTTTTATTAAAAAATATAATAATTACTTATTTACTTTTTTATCTCTTAAGATTCTTTTTTATCTTTGTTTTAAGTATTTCTCAGTCACTAAGTAATATATATATATAGGCTTTTTCTTTTTTTATAGCTATAGAAATGCTTTTACTTGGAATTCATCTCTTTCAAGATAATTATCCCGAAAGAACTAAAATTGCCTTACAAATAAATAGTAAGTTTAAATTATAAGATGGACACACATACGAGATGAAAGTGTTTTTCCCATAAAAATTATAAAATTATTTATGTTTGTGAAGTACACTACTGGCTATTAAAATTGCTACACCAAGAAGGCGACATACTGTATACATGAATTTTAAACGACCCTAAGAAGGTGCTGTGATATGCAAATGATTAGATTTTCAGCTCATTCAGACAAAGAAGGCTCCGGTAGCGACGCCTACAATGTATTTAGTTGAGGAAATTGTTCAGCTGGTATCTCATACACAAATTACATTTGAACGTTGTTCCCTGGTGAAAAGTTATAGTAATGTCTCTAGTAAGAAGCAGAAATGCCTACCAGCACGTTTCGGATTTTGATAATAATCGAATTGTAGCGTACCGGGATTGCGATTTATCGTATAGCAGCATTGTTGCTTGCGTTGGTCGAGATCCAATGACTGTTAGCAGAATATAGAATCGATGGGTTCAGGACAGTAATGTGGGATGCCGGGCTGGATTTCAACGGTCCCTTATTACCAGCCGCCGAGAAAACAGGCCCGTTACTCTCATGGTTTTAATGGATCATGCAGCCACTTCTCGAGCCCAGTGTCAAAAATTGGAATAGTTTGCAAGACAACAAGTGTCTGCAAGAACAGTTTGTTGATATTTGCAACACCATGTACTCTCAGCTTGGAGACCAGAGACCATGGCTGAGGCTACCCTTGACGCTGCATCACAGACAGGAGCGTCTTTAATGGGGTGATCAACGACGAACCTGGGCACACGAATGGCAGGACGTGATTTTTTCAGATGAATCCAGGTTCTGTTTATAGTACCAAGATGGTTGCATCCGTATTTGGAGGCATAGTGGTGAACGCATATTAGCATCGTGCATTTACCATCGTCATACTGGCCTATCCTCTAGAGTGATGTTATTGGATGCTATTGAATACACGTCTTGGTCATCCTTTGTTCGCACTGATAGCACTTTAGACAGTACACGTTGCATTTTTGGTGTGGATAATACACGACTGCATGTTGTCGGTATTGTATAGACCAGGGATGGCGAACCAATGGCACGCGTGCCATTGGTGGTACCTGACACAATATTTTGAGCACGCCACTGAAAAAAATGATTTGCGTTTTAGTTTAAAATAACAAAGTTCACTAAGGAGTAATCTTCATGAGGTATCTCATTCGCACTTCTGACGCTAAACTGCATCTTTTTGTAAACGATATTATTACAAAAAACTACTAGTACATCCAAAACTTGAAAAAAAAAAATATCAAAGTTTTAAATATCCTTGAGGAACGAGATGAAGAAACACAGTTATTGATGAATTTATTTCCATAATTGATTCTTTAATCTAGGAATTTTCTGCCTATTTTCTTAGTTCAAAGAATTATCGGAAACGCTCAATTTTATTATCTACCCTGATGTGACTTCATTTGATAAACTAGTAAAAGTATCCCAATTCGACTGGTTGGAAACTGAAGAATTTGAAATGCAACTGATTGATTTTCAGTGTATTTCAATATGTATTCATGAATTTATTAAAACAAAGAAAAAGTTAGAATTGATATATAGTAAAAATGCCAGTAATTAAATTTTGGAAACATGGAATTCTATTCCAAACACATTTAACTGTTTGAAGAAGCTGAATCATGCTTTAAAACCATATTTCCGTCTACCTATGCCTGCGAGTTACTATTTTCAGAGATGAATAATATTAAGGGCTCGTGTAGAAACCGTTGACAGATTACTCCAATTCAGCTTGCATTCTACTAAAAGTAACATCTTATAATCCTAATATGATAATCATACTAATGTGCAAAAATAGATATCACACCAATGTTCCTGTATATAATTTGACATTTTCTGCTATACAGTGCAAAATGTATTTTCTCGTAGTAAATAAAGAGTTTTGTTGTTAAGGTATCCGACTACGTTCGGAACCATGATTTTAAAAAAAGTGCATAAATGTATAATTTTCATGATATTTAGTGTCACTTAGATTAGAATACATGTATAAAACTGTTTTAAGAACATTATGACAAAAAAAAATATTTAAATACAATATTTTGGCAAAAAATTAACTTAGAATAACCTTTTTTCCAAATGTTCTCCTTTTGTAAAAAATGCTTCTATTGTATTAATATTTTGCCTGTATATAGCTCAGACCTCTGTACTGAGGCTCAACTATGATTTTTGAAAAATTCAAATTATTTTCAGAGTTACAACCATTTGAAATAATTATCGGCGTATTTTCTTAAAATTTCTCCTTTCTGTTTTTGTAAGACATGGATAAACCGACTTACAAGTTATGCATTTCAAAAATTCTAGTTGAGCCTCTGTAAAGAGACCTGAGCTGAATACAGGCTAAATATTATTCTAATAGAAGCATTTTTCACAAAAGGAGAACATTTTGAAAATGGTCATTCTATGTTCATTTTTTGCAAAAATATTGTATTTAAATAAATTTTTTTTCTCATAATGTCCTTAAATCAATTTTAAACATGTATTCTTATCTAAGTAACACGAAATATCATAAATATTATCCATTTACACGCTTTTGCAAAATTACGGTTTCGAACGTAATCGGATACCTTAAGTAAATAATTAATTTGTTTTAGTAAATAAAGAGAGTATGTAGTTTTATTATTTCCCCAATAATCGTCAAAATTATTTGACGGCAAGTCTGTACCTCCATCGACATTTCTTGATAAAAAATGGCACGCTGATTCATAAAGGTTTGCCATCCCTGGTATAGACCTTCCTTGATACGGAAAATGATCGGCTGTCATCCTGGCCTATACGTTCAACAGATCTCTCACCAACAGTCTGGTCCATGGCTGCCGAGTGACTGGCTCCTTTCCATACACCAATAACTACAGTTGAGGAACTGGGGCAGCGCGTTGAAGCAGCATGGGCTAATGTATCTGTGCATGCCATCCGATCTTTGTTTGACTCAATGCCCAGGCGTATAAGTGCTGTTATTATTGCTAGAGGTGGTTGTCCTGATTTCTCAGGATCTAGACAGCCAAATTTCTTGAAATTTTAATTACTTGTTACTTCTAGTACAATATATTTGTTCAATGAATATCAAATTGTTTTTTGCATTTATCCTGGTGTAGCAATTTTAATGGATATTAGTGTAGTATTTTAGTTTTTTTTTGTGTGTGTGTTTTAAGCGCATATGTTCTCAATGTTTTTATTTAACCCCTCAACATGTTTGCCCGTACACCTTGTGAAACCGCCTCCCTTTGGTGACCGTTTCTTTGGTTATCCGCGTGAACTAGGGGTGTAGGGTTTGCGAAAGGAATCGATATTTTTAATATTTAATATTACTTTATTAAGAATGAAACTTAAGTGTTTAACAATTTAGATAATATTATTTAAGCAAGGATCTACAATGAACAAACACACAGTAATAGTTAAACCGAATCGCGTAACTTAGACCACTATAAATACTTAATCCGCCTAATCTCACTTCTAATAATATTACAAGTCCTAATATGAAATAATCAATCCTACCTTAACCCAATTTTAGTTTCAATCTTATGAAGAGGCGTTTGGGCGCGCATGTAATGGTATGCACATTGACCTAATCTTCAAGGTAACTTCACAATTGGGTGTCAATTAACGCTTGTATCTCTTTCACACATAACATTCCCCAAATTGCCATACGACTTACTGAAACTTCTGTTATTTAAAAGCTCTCTTATTTGCATTTCCTCTTCACATTTTGCTTCTTGGGTTTTGGTTGGTAAAGAGTTGCCATTAATCTTGGCCCCCAAAGAACCCAGAGGTCATGTTAAAGAAAAGACGCGTGAACCCGTTACAACCTTACGTGATACTGAAAGTTGACCACAAGTGGCTTGCCCGTACGCTGTACGGGAACTGATATTTGATTCTTCATAGCTTTGATTTGCATGTATTTTAAATTATTATAGCAAGATTATTATTACTAGTGTTTTTAAGAAATGCAGTTTGTGTCCATGGTACTGAAATACTTCTGGTCCAGGATTTTCTTTGTGGTGAAGACGGAAATTTTTCTTTTAAGCCGGAAATTTACGGGTACAGGGATCGGCAGGACAATGTGCAGTTTATTGTTTGAGAAGATATAAAATGGAAAGATAATAATATTTAAAAAAAAACGATATATTTCTGTCCCTATTCTAATGTAAGATTTTGTTTTACACCATGCTTTAAATTGTGAGAGCAGGAACATATATATGCACACACACAAAAAACAATCAACCATTTGAAAAAAAATTACGAACAAGAAAATATTTTCTAAGTATGAGAGAAATTCTTTTAAGATATATGAAACATTTTTCAAAGCATGCAGAGGGTACTTAAAAAAGGAAAAAAAAAACTTAGGGGGTTTTGTATACTATAATTACATAAAATAAAAAAAATAGTGTCAAAATTTTAAAATTGAAAATTAAAACAAAATTTATTATCTTATTCTATTAAATATTATCCATAGTTATATGCAATAAGAAAAAATGTGCCTTTTTAAAAAAAAAATTTGAGCAAAAAATTTGACCGGTTTAGTAGTTAAAATTACCACTTATACTGAAATTTTACTCTATTTCTACTTGTCAAACACTAAGAAAAAAAAATAGAATTACTAAAAGTATCTCGAATCGATAAGTTAGTATTTTACAAATTAGTTCTATTTAACTGTAGGTGAACAATGCACGTTTCGAGATTATATCAATGTTTTCTTTCGAAAAACCATGAACACATCGTGCTTCTTTTCCATGGGTTCTAAATTACTCATCTAGAAATAAAAGTAATATATTTACTTATTGTAATAAGATGCATTTAAAAACAAAAGAGAGAAAACTTGTAGTCGAAAACTTCTATAATGTGTGTGTGTGTGTTCGAGTGATTCTCGAAAATAATTTTTTCACTATTTTATCATTGTATTTCAAATGTTCGCATGTGTAAGTATTTTAAAATAAATCTTTTTAAAAAAAGGTGAAAAGTGTGAGAAAAAGGTTTTTATCTTTTTATGCATTTCCATGCAATTTATTGCATTCAAAATGTAAAAAAAGCTAATAAATTAACTGAAACAGTTAAAAATATATAAAATTTTGTTTTAACGTAACTTTATTCATAAACGGGAATTTTTCAGATTTTATTCTAAATCTTTACTTTTGTTTTCCACTTTTTCTATTATTAATAGTTTTAAAATTTTAGTATTGAAGCATCAATGTAGGAATTAAAAAAGAATAATATAAGTCTTCAATATCTCATCCTTACTAAGTGGGTAATTATTCTAAGAAATATTTCTGTTCTTCCACAGTTAAAGTGAGTTTTTCCAATTTTTATTGCAATCATATCTTTTTAATAATTATCTGTGTGTGTGTACTAGATTAAGCTCAATTCATGACGTTCACATTATAAAGACAAACACGTGTTTTCCATTGAATTTAAAACAGGCACCTAATTAACTAATTGTACTTAGTGTAAAACTTAGATAAAATTTCAAACTTAATGATTAAGTAAAGATGTCGAAATATTATAAAAAATTCTTCAAAAAGGTTTTAAAATTAAAAAAAATATTTTATGCATATACTTTGAAATAAAATGCATTTTGTATAACTTTGTGGGTTATTATTGTTGACAAATATGTACTTTTTAAGTGAAAGTTTCCGCAAAAAGAACAATAACGAAGCGCATGAACTGATTAACAGGAAAAACATGAATGACTTTATCGTGTGACTATAACGTCACATGAGCTTTGAACTAATTGGCTAGAATTAGATGGTTATCATTACAATGCGACTATGACGTCATATGAATTCAGCCCATTTTTCAAATAAAAAAAATGATGATTCTTACTATATGGTATTAATGTTGGCAAAGGCAAAGCAAAACTAATTTATTAATTTTTCAACTCTAATAAAGATAAAATTTTAGACGTGTTTCTATTTAAAACTTGCAAGCACATGAAAAGAAGCATATAATTTTAGTTCTTATTTTTATAGAATTTCATAAATCTCTAAATTTTTAAAGCTAAATATATCGTATTAATACTCATTGAACATTGTATATGTATTGAGAGAGGTACATGTGTATGTGTGTGGTAATTTCAAACTTGTTATGTTTATAGTTATATATAAATATATATTTTTTATTTCAGCTTCAATTTATTATAACATGATGTTTCCTATCCTTAAAAAAATCGTCGCATCAGAACTCTTAAACAAAGTTCACGCCTTAGGCACAGGTATGAAATTTTAGAACAATGCAAATTTCTTTTAAGTTTCATATCTTATTTTGATAATTACATTTCAAATGTTTTAACTTAGTACTCTCTCAGAATGTGGACGATTCTGAAAATTTAAAAATGAAAACTGTTTTTGTAAACTTAAAATAATCGAATGAATTTTACATGTCCTGTATACAGTGTGCCTTCTAACGTCCGTTATCCCTCCAATAATTTATGAACCGCAAGAGTTATGATCATAAAAGTAGGGTCAAGGTATAGTAAAGTAGCCCCCCCTTCCACAAAAAGTGCTTAGAGTGACACCTGGCGGATAAATTTGGATTTAACTTTCAGATCTCAAAAACAGTACGAGATACAGGAAAAAAGTCAATTACAAAATTATTCAACATTATCGGATTATTAAAAAAAAGTTACCTTTCGTGAAGTAATGTTGAAAATAGAGGACGTAAAATGCATATCTATTTGGTTCGTATCCGCCCGACATCTGTGCCAGCACTAATGGCAGGGGGTGATCAGAGACGCTATGATTGGTGCATCTTCATTATGAACCACTTGGACGTCCACCTAACGTTTCTTGCCTAGATGATATGGATGGATAAGGCATACGTTGTGTGTCATACTATGCACAATAAGCAGAACATCCCCCCATTTCTGGACACTTAATAATCCTAGATGTGCTGTTGAAGTTCGACATCACGTTCACTGGTTGATAAATGTCTGGTGTGGAAAATTCAGAAATAGACTAATTAGCCTGGTATTTTACGCGGATACGTTAACATGATCCTGATATTTGTCATTACTGAAGGACGTACAGCAGTGTTTCTCAAACTGTGGGGCACGCACCAAGGGGGGGGAGTGTAATAACCCTTCGTGGAAGACGCGAGCATATCAAAGTCAACAAAAAAATAAATAAATAAATAAATAAATAAAAATAAAAAAAAGTTTATTTTTTTAAAAAAAATTATTAATTTACTTAAAGAAAGCAAAGCAGAATACATTCTGACGTAATAAGAAAAACACGTTGCATTTTTATTGTAATCTGTACCCATTTAAAAATTAGAAAATAAAAGTAACATAATACTTTTCTTATTACTTAAAAGTATATAACACACACACACACACACACACAC
>BMAV01005191.1:23411-33459 GCA_019973955.1 Trichonephila inaurata madagascariensis
ATGGTGCGATGAAAGAAGGATGTGGGTGGCAGAATGGAATGAAATTGTCTTTACTGATGAGTAACGCATCTGTCTACAACACCACGATGGTCGGATTCGAGACACCGTGGACAGAGGATGCTGAACAGCCGCGTTATGCACCGCCACACTGGGCCTGCACCGGGTATTATGGTATGGGGTGGTATTGGATATCACTCTGGCACTCCTCTTGTACGCATTGCCGTTATTTTAAACAGAAAGCGCTACATCTCCGAGGTGTTGGAGCCAGTTGTCCTTCCTTACCTTCAGGGCTTGGCCACAGCCATATTTCAGCAGGATAATGCGCGACCACACGTGGCACGCATTTTTCAAAGGTTCTTCGTCAATCACCAGATTGAATTGCTTCCCTGGCCGGCTCGCTTTCCGGATCTTTCGCCGATAGAAAACATGTGGTCCATGGTTGCTCAACGATTGACCCAGATTACACCCCCAGCTGCCAAACCAGATCAACTTTGGCAACGTGTGGTAGCTTCTTGGTCTGCTGTACCCCAAAAACACACCCAAAGTCTTTTTGAATCAATGCCGGGGCGTGTGGAAGCGGTGATCTCCAAAATGGCGGCTACTCTGGCTACTGATTCTGGCAGGAACCACACTTCACAGAAGTCTATAAATTAAATCCTTTGATACTTGGTCAACATATCTACAAAATAAATTTTGTTGTGCTATCTCTTGTCTTTCTTGGTGTTGCATTTACGGTGGCCACACACAGCAGTGTATATGATTGTTTCAGAGATAAGTATAAGTATACTAAAGATATAAGATATAAGTATACTAAAAAAAAACTTTCTTTTATTAAATAAAATAAAAAAATATAATATATTTAAAAAATAAAAAGCCTGAATGTGTGTCTGGCCATATCGTCAATGTTTAAGTTGGGCAAAACAAGGCTTTTACCCGGGCACAGCTGCATTGGATCCATAAGCTCGAAAACAACTTCGTCCTGGAGTGCCTCCACCCACCACGGAGTCCAACAAGGGAGGCAGTGTGCCGGGCATCTGGCAAAAACCAGTCACGGCGCTTACCTGGAGTACACTTGGAATATAGTGTTACAGCATCAGGGTGAAGATCGAACGGGTAAACCCACCATCCCTTATCTGCAGCACTAACCCTACAGCAGTGTCTCTCCGGGGACACCGAAGAGAGGTATCACTAGCCGATTGACAGGAGCGGGCTCACTCCTGCCACCCTTCTACAGCGAAGCATGGGCCAAAGTAAACGCTAAAGGACACCATTTTCCTCCTTACGGGACGCTACATACGGTAAACATGCGGGTCGGAAAAACAACGGTGTTAGTAAGAAAAGAATGAAATAATACGAATATCGAAATAAAAAGTCGAAAAAATTTTTTTAGGAGATTAAACTAAGTAAATGCAATACAAAATCAATGTCAAAATGTTATTAATAACGAATATTGAGTTATCATATAAAAATAAAATCAATAATTGTATACATGTACATTCGAAATAGTATTCTGTAGTCTAGACGAGAAAAGAAAAAAAGGAAATTTGAAAGAGAAGAAAGAGGGTCGAAAATAGAGAAGGATCACTAGGGTACCCCGGGGGTGAGGTACCCGTGTTTACCAAAGAGAATAAACCCCTTGGAAAAAGGAAAAGATCACTCGGGCTCCTCGGGATTATGACACCCGTACTCATCTAAAGAAGGTGAGCCCCCTGAGGGGTGAAGACGGATTAGAACACATTAATAATTTAGTTAAATGATTGATTCAATATTTAAGTACAAAATTACATCTATACAGGGTGTCCCGAAATTGACGCTCCTGTTCTACGTAGACAGAGTCCTCGTTGAAAGTACATAAAAAAATGCCAAACGAACTGTACCTGTACGATCCTCTGGCAAAAGGGAGCATCAAGTATGACATCACAGCCGGCTCAATTAAAAAAAACACCGTATTGGTCACATCAACAGCAGTATTTGAAATTTTTATAAATAACATTATCCTTCATAAATAAAGGCTGATGTTCAAAGTGTTCTCCATGCATATCGAGGCAGGCTTGAGCGCGCCGCAGAATGGATGGGTACACATGTCACAGCAGCGTCACCAAAACACAAGCAGGATGCAGACGAGCAACAGAGTCTGTTTGCGCTGTCGCTTCGTCTCGATAAACCAATCCCTTGAGACTGCCCAACAGGAAACACATTAAATGGTGTGAGATCTTGTGATCATTATGGCCATAGAACCGGTCCCCACGTGTGATCCAGCTTTCGGGGTATGCCTTATCCATCCAATCACGTACAGAAGCACAGAATTGAGCCAAGCCCCCTCATGAACCATCACGCATTTTCTATGATTCATCATCATTTACCGCATTTTTCTATCATCTATAAATCAGGGGTACTCAACCTTTTTTTGTGCTGATCGCATACATATGTCAGCTATTTCACGCGGGAAGCAGCTTGAGGATAAATGGGGAAGGGGGAAATGATTTATAAGACCAAGATAACATTGAAAATTTAAAATGTGGAAAATTGATATCTAAACATTATAACTACTGTTTGGCTTTTTTTTAATTATTATTTTTTATATCTTTTATTTTTGTTACTAACACTAAATTAGAAGCATTTAAGAAAAATTCCTTGACAATTTCTGCACCAGTAAACGGTTTCATATGATTACCAATAATATGACAGACTTCATAGGATGTCAATGTTACCGCTGTGATATCATCACTGACAAAACACTTTATTGCTGTTGCAAAGATTATTCAAGAAAGCCTATTTATTACCTTTTGAAAGAGATCTTCGAGGAAAAGTGTCATTGAATGATTCCTGTTTATTTGCATTTTTTCAATACAGCACTTTCGTGACTGATTCATGTTTGTTTTCACTACAAAAGAGTCAACCTTCCAATCGTCTTGAAGTAATTTATTTTTTTCGAATATTTTTCACTTGCAAGATATAAAAGATAAGTTAAAAATTAGTTCCTCCCATAAAATTGTCACTACTCCATGTTGTCTGTTATCCCTAACCGTAATCGTTCTAAATAGAAAAATAATATCAATTCTTCCCAGTACGACGCTGACAGGAAAAAGCAAAATTGATATATTTGTTTAAATCGGTGCTTCTCAAACTTTCAATAACCACGATCCAATTTTTATTCATAATTTTCATCACCCCTCCCCATACAATGATTATGCATTATGAACACAACAGAAACTCTAAAGCTACAGTACTACATTAATTATAAACTATAAAAACCATCAAAATATAAGTATTGCATTTTGTAAATAACAAGCCCGTGAGAGGCATTGTAATTATTAAACTTATTTTTAATTTAATATTGATAAATTAACTATCAAATACTCTTTGTGAAGTACTGTGGGATACGTTTATAAGTACACTATATCAGTGTAAATATGCATTTAATTTTTATTATGATAAAATGAATTTTATTTTACTTCCTTTCAGTAAATCAATACTTATTTTAAATATTTTACTTTCAATTTTTCAATAAGCTTGCGCCCCCCCCTTACAGTGATATCACGCTCCCCTAGGGGGCGTGCCCCACAGTTAGAGAAACGCTGGTTTAAATGTAAAGAGGTCAAAATACTTAAGATAATCAGTGTACACACACACATACACACCAGAACATTTTATTTAAAGGTAATATTTCGAGCTAGGATTGTCTTTATATTTTAAGCTTCCTATAGACATAAAAAAATTAACTTAATTTTATCATTCATTTAGAGTTTTTTAATTCATTTTGCTTATTTTCTAGGTAGTTCATCCAAGGGATGTCCCAGAATATTATTATTTAAAGAAATCTGAAAAGAAACTGTCTTCATCCCCAGGAGTGAAGAAACTAACCATCACCCGCTTCTCTAAGGTAGAGCTCACCTTTGAAGTGACGGAACCGAACTCATTTTTAGTGTGGGAGTTTGAGACAAAGTACAGAGACATTGCTTTCGCTGTGTATTTCCAAGAAAATTCATTAAAGCAATCGAAACCAGTTGAAATACTTCCGAAACAGAGATTGGACACCTACTATGAACCAGAAACTGGGATTTATAAGTGTATAAAAGCTGGCACATGTAAGTCTACAGTGAATTTTCCCATTATTTACAATAACAATAACATCAGTGATTCTTAGCCTTATTTTTGTCGCGGTACACTTTCAACAATTTCAAAATTTGGAGGCACGCTAACAATAAAATAAGTTTAAGAGAATTTTACTTATCTGTAACATACTGTGTGGAATAGAGAGTTTAGGATGATGTTTTTCAATGTTAAATAAAATAACATATACGACAAGGACAACAAAATGTTTATTGACAAATTAACTATAAGAATACGTGGAAAAAGTTCGATATACGGACTTTTTTTTTTGAAAAATCGCCAATTTTCTTTTTGGCGACATTAGTTGCCAAGGAAAGCATAGGGTTGCAAAATCCCCCACTCCCTTCTGAAACGACACGAAACGCGGTACTTTGCCCCTAATAATGACAGAATTAAGTCAACTAATCAATAATTGACTTATTTAACTGTAATTAAAAAGAAATAATAATATGGAATAAGAAATAAGGTTATAATAATAAAAGAATTGAAATACAACCTAATTATGAAAGAATATTCAACTTTATCAATAACTAAAAATAAACTTTAATAAATATAATTAATAAATAATATCACAAATATAATATTAAATAAATATTATTAATAAATAATACTTATTATTACTAAATAAACCATATATATAAATATATTAAAAAATAATAGGAACTATAGGGCAGTGAATTTTATCCGGAAATATCTATGTCAAACAGTTGGGAATCCAAAAGGAAAAGAATGTTAGAGAGAATCCCATAGAAATTAAAATTGTTCAAGAAAGTTTTTTTCTTAAAATAACTGTTGCTCTGATTGGAAAATCCACCATAAAACTAAGAGACCGCGGAATCCGATGGAAAACAATTTTTTTTTGGGTAACCCTAATCGGGCGCAGAATCGCCCGATAAAGGCGCTAAAAAAATTGCCGAAAAAAAAAAGTCCGTATGTCGAACTTCTGCCGAATACATTTAATGGGAAATTTGAGATTGATGAATTTTGATGGTTTCTTTTGTATGTTGTATTAAAAATGATAATGCCACTCTCATTTTGTCATCTACATTTAAAAGTCTTCATTTTTTTTTCATTTTTATATTTTTTAATGCTGAAAATTTGAATTCAATCAAATAAGATATAGAAAATTGAAACAATACTTTTAAAGCTTTTTTTGCTATATGAGATAATTGCCTCTAACTTTAACAAGAAAATGTATTAATTGACTCATCCGAATGTTTTGAAAGAAAATTTTGATTATTATAGAGATATATATTAATCTTTTCTCTTCATTCAAAGTTAGTTTATTTACAGGTGTAGCCGTAAGACAAATGGATTCCATCCCAATCAAACTTTTATATATCCATCTATCCGCGAAACGATAAGTTAAATATACCACGAAAATTCTTAACTTATTTCTATAAAACGGTTGAATGATTCGGTTGCGGATTAATTTTTTTTCTCAGATTATAACTATTAATTTTTAAAAAAAAATTGGCAGCACACTTTAAGAATTTAGTTGCACACAAAAGTGCCGTGACGTATTGGTTGAAAATCACTGAATTATATATTTGTATGTTTACAGCAAATTGATAAAAATTTACGAAGTGATAATATAGTAAAATATAAATATTTACGAAGAGATAATTCTATTACTAATTTCTTTTATATTCTTTATTTTCGTTTTGTATATTACACTTAAAAGGGATATAAAATTAAGCAATGATGAAGTCATGCAATTGTGTGTAAAAATATATATATTTCTTTGGTAAAGTCAAATTGCTATGTATAAATATATATGTACCTGGTGTCCCAAAATAGATTAGGTTGTCTTAAAAATTTTTTTAATAAGGAAAATGTTTAAGGGTATAAAAACAATTCTTGTAGAAAATGCCTTCTCCCAGAGTTTCTAGTTTTAGTTAAAAAATGTTCCGAGAGATGGTGCTGGAAGCCTTTTCTTCGATTCCTTCCAGATTTGGAGAAGGAAAAATCATCCACAAACATGCAGCAGCAGAAGGGATTTATCTTTTGACTTCAATTGAGTTTTATTTGTGAAAGAACGTTTTGTAAGGAGCTGAATAGCAAATTTTGTAGGAAAGTGTTGAAGACACTCGTTGGAGGAAAGGATTTTCCTTGTATTGGAATTTTGAAAAGATTAGGGCACATTATTACATTAAGGTATCCGACTACGTTCGGAATCCTGATTTTAAAAAAGCGCACAAATTGATAATTTCCATGATATTTAGTGTCACTTAGATTAGAATATATGTATAAAATTGTTTTAAGGACATTTTGACAAAAAAAAAAAAAAATTTAAATACAATATTTTGGCAAAAAATTAACTTAGAATAACCTTTTTTCAAAATGTTTTCCTTTTATAAAAAATGCTTCTAAAATAATAATATTTTGTGTGTGTGTGTGTGCTTATATAAAGTAAAGACTTCTCTAGAGAGTCTGAACTAAGACTTTTGAAAAATTCACACTATTTTCAGAGTTACAACCAATTGAAATATATAGTTATCGGCGTTTTTTTCTTAAAATTGCTCCCCTCTGTTGTCGTAAAACATGGATAAACCCACTTCTAAGTTACATATTTAAAAAATTCTAGTTGAGCGTCTGTACAGAGGTATGAGTTATATACAATCAAAATATTATTATAATAGAAGCATTTTTCACAAAAGGAGAATATTTTGAAATTGTGTCATTATGTTCACTTTTTGTTAAAATATTGTACTTAAATTATTTTTTTATTTTGTAATACTATTCTTAAAATAATTTTATATACATTTTCTTATCTAAGTGACACTAAATATCATAAATATTATCCATTTATACGCTTTTGAAAAATCACGGTTCTGAAAGTAGTTGAATACCTTAACAAGAAAAACCTTTCTGTGCAAATTTCAAGTTGCCAATGGTTCGTAATCAAACTTAATAAAAATATTTCACGAGAAATTAAAACAAACAGGTACTGTATAGAATAAGATAGTAATACCATACCTAACTGGTAAGGGCTGTTTTAGCTGCCAGGGGTGGCAGCTGTTACTACTAGTTTCGCATTCCTGTAAGCTTTCAAACAAAAGTTAATTATTTTGTATTCTTGCTATACAGTTTACGTACTGTATTTTTTTTCTTTTGTTGTTGCTTTCTTTCATGGTATTGCAATTTCAATGGTAAACAGTGAACATGTAATTAAATCATCAGATAAAATAAATTATTTTCATAACAATGGGCTCAATTCAAGACGGTCGCATGATAAAGACAAACACGTGTTTTCCATTCAACTCAAAATAAACATTAAACTAATTGTACAAAAGTTTCTGTATTAGTAAAAAAAAATATCATATTTTAAAAGGAGATTAAATATTATGAAAAAAAATCATCACACAAAAAAAAGTTTATAATTATTAAAAAAAGTTTTATTTTAGGCATCCACTTTTAAATCAAATACATTTTTTATATTATTTGTGTAATTATTGTTCATAATTTAAGAGAAAGTTTCTGCCAAGAGAAAAAGTTGGTAACAAAAAAGTGCATGAACTGATTAGCTGGAAGCACATTGTTGCTTTTATCGTGTGACGATGACATCACATGAGTTTTTGAACTGATTGGCTCGAAATACGTGGTTGTCATTATTATGTGATTATGACGTCACATGAATTGACCCCATTAAACTTTTTCTTACGCAATTGCATTCATATATTGTGCATATCACATAAACTTATTTGTCTATCCCTAGTTTTTTAATCTTAGCATAAATTGTATAGTTATAATTTAATTATTTAATTCGTTTCAGTCAATAAAGCTGTATTTTATCTCTTTCAGATATTGTCGTATTTGACAACTCGTATAGCTGGATACATTCAAAGGAAATTTATTACAAAATCAGTATAAAAGGATTTGATGAGATAGAAGGATCGGATGAGAAAACAAATGCATTGATTATGTGATAAAATGCACATTTATTTATGTTGTTTGCACTTAATTACATGTTTATAGTTATTCTAAGGTGCATATTTATTTAAAAAAAGCGCGTTCATCTTTTTATAGCTGTTTAATGATGGACACTTGTTTTCTCATGTAACTCTTATGCGTGAGTTGTATTAAAATCTGGATTTTCAAACATTTATATATAACTTTTAATAAATTATTTTATACCATTGATAAAATGTTTTAGTAGTTGCTTTTTTCTCCTTTTGGCAAATTGTATTTTGAAAAAATGTTAATTAATCTGTGTATTTATTTTAAATTATTTTTTCGTTTATTTGAAATGCATTTTTGTAGATGTCGTATTAAACTTCCTGTCCTTTGTTCGACATTGAAGCAATGAAGCTATTAAAGGTATCAATAAGCAAATATAATAGCTTAATTATACTATTCAGAAAAATTGAACATATAATAAAATAATAAATACCATTCTATAAATATAAATATAACCATGAAAAATTAACCCAAACTCAATATGGAGTCCAACATATAACTAGCTTGTTTGAAAAAAAAAATGAATAACAGGGTTAAGGTATCCGACTACGTTCGGAACCGTGATTTTGCAAAAGCGCATAAATGGATAATATTTATGATATTTAGTGTCACTTAGATTAAAAAATGTATATAAAATTGTTTTAAGAATAATATTACAATAAAAAATTATTTAAGTACTACATTTTGACAAAAAATGAACATTGAATGACCCATTTTCAAAATATTCTCCTTTTGTGAAAAATGCTTCTATTATAATAATATTTTGCCTGTATATAGCTCAGACCTCTCTACAGAGGCTCAACTACAATTTTTGAAATATATAACTTAGAAGTGGGTTTATCCATGTCTTATGACAACAGAGGGGAGAAATTTTGAGAAAAAAATGCCGATATTTATTTCAAGGGGTTGTAACTCTGAAAATAATGTGAATTTTTCAAACATCATAGTTGAACCTCTGTACAAAGGTCTCAGCTATACACAGGCAAAATATTATCATAATAGAAGCATTTTTCACAAAAGGAGAACATTTTGAAAAAAGGTTATTCTAAGTTAATTTTTTGCCGAAATATTGTCCTTAAAACAATTTTATATACATATTCTAATCTAAGTGACACTAAATATGAAAATTGCCCATTTATGCGCTATTTTAAAATCACGGTTCCGAACGTAGTCGGATACCTTAAACAAGTTTTCCCCTTTTGCTGACTATTTCTGGGTATAAAAGTATAAACTTGTTCATAACATAATTGAATATAGAAACAAAAACATGATGAGAAACAAAGATTATTGATTTAAACTAAAAGGAAACATATTTGATCGTTATGTTCGAGTTATTTTGAAAAATATTGAACCGTAGGAAGCCCGACAGCAAATATATATGACAGGCTTCAAGCCTGCTAGTAAATGAAATCGTAATCTCATTAAAACATCTGTGGTTTATTATTCTTCAAGCATAACTACTCCAACATGGCGGTCGCTTGGCGCCCAATCGGATAAATCAAAAGACATCATCACAGCAAGAAGCCACCAGCCTCTCGATTATTCTCTTATCTATATCAGTGCATTCTATTCTAAATAGTCATATTCCTAAAACCCTTACGTGGCAGTAAACAGTTCATTCTATTTTTTATTTATTATTCAATTAATTTTTAAGTTTAACTTTCCAGACCTGATATATATAATCCATAAATATATATAAATAGCTATAAAACCTAACTATAACTAGTCAAGATAGTAGGGAATATTAGCCTCAGTAGTACAATAACAAACTCCTGGCCTTAAGAACCAAGATTGCAGGTTTAAACAAGTTTTAGGGCTAGCCAACCTTCACCTGTAATTTGCCTATATTAATGAGTCAAAGGGAAAGGAAAGAATAATATTAGGAGAAATTTAAATATTACAAATAAAATACGCACGTTAAATCTGTCGAGAGCTGAAACGTCCTCCCGTTGGTGTGGTGTGGTAGTTAGGAGAG
>BMAV01005191.1:42313-62594 GCA_019973955.1 Trichonephila inaurata madagascariensis
AACTATGATTTTTGAAAAGTTCACATTTTTAGAGTTACAACCATTTGAAATTGTTATCGGTGTTTTTTTCTTAAAATGTCTCCCCTCTGTTGTGTCGTAAAAAATGGATAAACCCACTTCTAAGTTATATATTTCAAAAATTCTAGTTGCGCCTCTGTAGAGAGGTCTGAGCTACATACAGGCAAAATATTTTTATAATAGGAGCATTTTTCACAAAAGGAGAATATTTTGAAAATGGCTCTTTCTATGTTCATTTTTTGTCAAAATATTGTACTTAAATAATTTTTTATTATAATACTATTCTTAAAATAATTTTATATACATTTTCTAATCTAAGTGACACTAAATATCATAAATATTATCCATTTATACGCTTTTGCAAAATCATGGTTCCGAACGTAGTCGGATACCTTAAAGCATTCAGTTAAACTGAAATTTTATATACACGATTGTTTTGGATGAGAATACGATACTTCAATGATAATTAATAAGTTAATTACCACTTAATGTTGTGATTCTGTCATATGTATATACAAATTTATATTGATTGTAACTATTTAATATAAAAAGTAGCTAAAATAAAATTTTACTTTGTTGATCTAAGTAGGAATTGACTTATTTTTTTTTACATTACTTGTTTAAAGTAGTTGATGCTACACGTTCTCCAGTTTCCTGTTTCAATGTTTCCAAGGAAATAACATATGACTCAATAAGTCCTGGTCCTAAGTAATAAAATAACTTTTAGGTAAAATTGAACTTAATTTATTAAGATGCTCCTCTACAAGTGAGTGAGTGAGTGAATTTTGGAGTTATTGGCGCAAAAGCCATTTTTGGCTAAACTGCTCCAAACATTCGTAAAAACATTAAAAGTATAAAATCACTAAAAAAGTTTGATTAAATTTCAGTTGAAAAAAGGCAAAATCTCAAATTTTATATAAAATGTCATTTTCAATAAAATAAAAAATACAGAAATACGTGGGGGAATTCCCCATGAAGTCCGATAAATATTGTAAAAAAGTTATCTTCTGTTTTTGGTTGGTGTTAAAAGTAGCGATACCCTGAAATATGTTTTCCCAACTTTTTTCCACATAATCAGGATTCGAAGCCAATAGATCTTCGTCCACATTGTATACAATCATATCTTCCTCATTCGTTGTATATTCCACAGAAGAGGATTTTCTTGGTTTTTGTGTTGAGCCATTTTAATTTCTATAATTGAGTTAGTAATATTTTTTATTAATTCTTTTTTTTTCTTTTTCTAGCACGAATTTTTGCATTTTGTATGGAAACCGGTACTGTTGTAGATGCAGAGGGTGGTTGAATAACGGAGTTGGATGAGGAAGCGGGTATGATTGAGGAGGAAGATTCAACAAGGGTGAACATATCATTGGTGGAAGGTGCGTCATTAGATGTAGGAATAGGTGGTTGAGGGGAGAGAGAGAGATCTGATTTAGTAGCTGCTATTAAAGAGGTGGATGGCAAGAGTTGGGCTTGGGTTGAAGATCATGATATGGAAACAACAGGAGTGGATATTGATATCTTTGGTTTTGGCAGGGATGAAAGTGGTTGAAGTAAATTTAAAGGTGGACATTTTATATTTTTGTTATATTTTCATCTGTTTGCGTAGAATTATTTGAAGTAGAGGATTTGGCTGCTTAAACGTAAATTCGAGATAACTGTGGGGCTATTAATTTACGTGCTTCTGGATATGAAATATTTTTATTTGTCTTTATTTCCTGTATTTGCTTTTCAATTTTCCATTTCGAGCATAATTTTGAATGAGATGGATGGGATTGGGTACAATTGACACATTTCGGCTCTAGAGCGCAATCCGTTGAAGAATGCCCAACAGATGCACATCTAGGGCATTTTAATTGACCGCGGCAGGAAGTGTGGTAGTGACCGAATCTCTGGCACTTAAAACAGCGCAGTGGGTTTGGTATGTATGGGCGTATTTTACAGTTGAGGTAGCCAGCTTTTATTGTTGTCGGTAAGTTTGGGCTATTGAAAGTTAAAATAATATGTTTTTTCGGAATTATGAAAGCATCTTTTTTAATTGTGATTCTTTTAACCTGAATAACATCCTAATTGGAGAACCCCTCAAGGATTTCCGTTTCAGGAGTGGTCAATAGGTAAAGTTCTGAAATTACACCACGACAGGAACTGAGGGTTTTGTGTGGACTTATTGTTACAGGGTTATTAAGAAATGATTCCGCGAGAAAAAAAGACTTCGTTTGTAAAGCTGACGTAGCTTCTATTAGCAGATCCCCGGAACGTAATCTGTTTACCGATTTTGGTTCACCACCTATTCCGATAAGGACTTTATAAAAAGCAAACGGTGATACTTTTGACATGTCATTGTTTGTAAGCGAAATAATTAAATATCTAGAATTACTTGCAATTTAATCGACGATGAGTGTGAGAAAAACAAGGCTTTTACCCAGGCACGGCTGACTTGAATTCATAGGCGCGTAACACAACTTCATTCTGGCAGGCCTCCACTCACCACGGAGTCAAATAAGGGGGGCAGTGGGCCGGTCATCTGGCCAAAACCAGGTACGGCAATTTCTTGGAGTTCACCCAAAATATAATGCTACCGCATCAGGGGGAGGATCGAACGGGTAAACCCGCCGCCCCTTATCTCTTATACTATCAGCCGATTGAACGAATTGGGCTCACTCTTGCCACCCATCTACAGCGAAGCGTGGGCCAAAGGGAACAGAACATATCCCCAGAACACCATTTTCCTCCTTACGGAAAGCTGCACATGACAAACATGCGGGTTGGAGACCAACGTTGTTAGTAGAAACAATACGAATATCAAAATTAGACAAAATAAAATTAAATATAAAAAAGAACCAAATTTTAAAGATTTACAAACTGAGAAGGAAATCGTGTTAATAAGAATCAATAATATAATTTAATCCAAAATAATGAATTTTAGAAATGTAATGTTGAATAAAAAATGTTCATCTGGGGTCTAGACGGGAAAGGAAGTAAACAGGAAATTAAATGACAAGAAGGAGGGTCGAAAATATAGAAAGATCACTAGGGTACCCCGGGTTCGTGAATCTCGTGTTTACTAAAGACAGTAAACCCCTTGGGACAAAGGAAAGGATCACTAGGGTACCTCGGGACTGTGACACCCGTACTCACCTAAAGAAGTTGAGCTCCCTGAGGTGTTGCTACCCTTCAAGAGTGATACACTAAAACACCTTATAGTTCCAGGAGTTTTGTGAGTCAAAAAGTTTGAGGACCACCGCTGTACACAGCTAAAGGCTATACTAAACCTGAACTAGTAATTTTGAAAAGTTTATTTTTTCTGAGTTACTATCAATGGAATTAATAACTGGTATTTTTGTATAAATGCATCTACTCTGATATACACAATCCATTCACATTAATGTGACCACCACGTATTCTTTTTATGTGGACATTAAATAATCAATCACAGAAGGCAGGTGGCAGTACAGTGTAGTTGAGTGTATATAAAGGGTGTGTGAGAGTTTCGGAGAATATTGCATTTGTTGGCGTAATGCAGAAACGGAGCGATTTATCCGACTTCCAAAAGGACATGATCATTTGCTTTCGGTTCAAGCATTTCCAAAACAGCTAAGTTTGTGAACTATTCGCGTGCCGCTTTGGTAAAAGTATACCTTGCGAGGCAAAATGGGACTGTCCAAAATCAGGGACGTGGTAAATGTGGTGCACCACGGGCAATAGAAGACAGAAGTAAATGATGACTTCAGAGATGTGTTCGGGCGAATAGACGTGCTCCGTTAAGCAACTGACCTCACTGATGAACCAAGGGCTACCATCAGGGTTTTCCAAATTACTTTTCAGCAAACGTTGCCGCGTCTGGGCTCCCAAAGTAGACTCCTGGTTCATGCACCTATGATGACTATTGTTCCTCAGTTACGAAGTCTGGAATTTGCACGCCAGTACCGCAACTAGACGTTCATTGAGTGGCGACAGGTAGAGGTTTCCAATGAATCACGTTGTATGCTCCGTCGGAAAGATGAACGTTGGCGTATATGGCGGGAAACCTCTGAAAACAAACACCCTGCAGTCATTGCCAGAACGGCCCAGGCTGGAGACAGGAGTATTATGGTCTGGGAAATGCTTTCCTGGCATTCTCTGGGTTCCCACGTCATTATGAAAGGTACACTGGATCAATACAAGTACGCATCTGCCCTTGAGGACCATATCCACCCCTATATGCCCATTGTTTTTCCTCAGGATGAATGGATCTACCAGCAGGTCAATGCAAAGTGTCATACAGCTGGCAGTGTATGTCCGGGGTTCGAAGGGTTTATCGTTCTCCCCCTGTCAGCAAATTTACCTGACTTAAATCCAATCCAGAACCTGGGGGACCATCTCGATCAGGTTGTTCACGTCATGGATTTTCCCCCGTGTGATCCAGCGCAGATGGCCATGGCACTGGTGTCGGTTTGGCTCAACATCCCAGTGAACACCTTCAGAAACGTAATTGATTCTCTTCCTACGCGTCTCACAGTAGTCCACTGTGCGAAAGGTGGTTATTCTGGCGTTTTTCAGGTGGTCACATTAATGTGACTGGACTGTGTGTAAAAGTATGATAAATCCACTCTTAATTTACTTATTTCAAAAATCGTCGTTCAGCCTCTGTACAGATTTCTTAGCTATATATAGGAAAAAAGTTGAAAAAGTAGCATTTTTCATAAAAGGAGAATGTTTTAAAAATATGTCTTTTTTTCATTTTTTACCAAAAAATGACATTTAAATATTTTTGCTTGTAATAATATTCTTAAAACAGTTTGATATATGTATTCTAATTCATTTCACATAATAGGAATTAAAATATTGAAATATTTTATGCTACTAAATATTAAAATAAAAGTTATTGACTATGTGACAAATGTGTAGTATATAGATCCAATATAAAAAATAAATTAGAAATTAATAACCATTATAAATAAAGATGAGAGTCACTACCATCACAGCGTGTTCGCAAAATATAGTACCTCTTTAAAAATTTTACTCTAGTTTCTTTGAGTTACTTTTGGAATGTTTTATTACACCAGGAGTTAGGTAATATATCAAAATTTTTTTTTTGTACCAAAATTGTACCTTACAAAAATTTAATATGGGTGCCCTTCCTGACACTGCAGATATATCGGCGATAGTCCATTTCTGTCCATATTCGCACCAACATGTCTCCTGTACCGACAGCAAATTCCTTTCTGATCCACCCTTGCAGTTCCACCAGATCTTGAAGTAATGTTGGACAAAGACTTTGTCTTTGATAAAGCCCCACAAAAAGAAGTCACAGGGCGTCATGTCCAGAGATCTCGAAGGCCATTTCAATAACGCTTTATCATCACGACTAGTTAGACCTATCCAACGTTGTAGGAGATGTTCATTCAGATACTTTCTCATGTCATTATGGAAATGAGGAGGCGCCAGACCACAGAAGGCCCAAAAGGCCATCTGTGGTTTGGTGGGCACCATGTTGACAATTTTGTGCACACAGGAAAGGCGGATATTTCAAAGTTTGAAGTATCTAATAGCTTTCAGGCCAATTTTCACCACTCTACACACTAGGTACCTAGAAAAAGAATAAAGTAAAAGGGTACAGTCTTTGTCCCACCATTACCTCGAGATTTGGTAAAGCTGCAAGGGAGGATCAGAAATGAATTTCCTGCCGTTACAAGAGACATTGTTGCGAGTATGGACCGAAATGGAGTATAGCTTAGATATTAGCCGTGACACGAAGGCTGCTCATATTGAATCTTTGTAAGGTACAACTTTGGCTCCAAAAAAAGTACTTTGATATATTACCTAACTTCTGGTATAATAAAACATTCCAACAGTACCTCAGACACAAACTAGAGAACAATTTCTGAAAAGGTACAATCTTTTTCTTACACGCTGTATAACTTATGAAGTCCTGTATTCGTATAATAAATGTAATAAAAATGATATCCTAAATACTCATAACTATACTTTTAACAAAATGATTCATAAAAACATCCATTTACTTTCAATGTTGTTATATATATATAGAGAGAGAGCCTTATAATATCTTAAAATCAGATAAAATGAGTCAATTGAAATAATATACTTAGAGAAGTACTGAGGTATTCATATATTACTTAATACTAAGCACCTGATCAATTTGTAAACGTTGCTTTATAATTCACTCACTCACCCCCGAACTCATTTTGTCCAAGGCATAACATGTAATTTACCATTTTCCTAATAGTTGGCGATACTTTCCCGTGAAATGTTTGGCAGCTTAGCGCCATTTTTCGGATTTTTGCAGCCTTCGTATGTACCATACCGTAAAGGATTGAGGGAATTCAAAAGTATCTGAGAGACATGGAATTCATATGACAGTTCATATAAATAATTTTATTGTTGTATGTATTATTTTGTTATATTTATCTTGAAAATTGTGTCATTTGATTCATTTTGCTATAATTTGGGTAAAAAATTACTGTAATTCATTAACATTCCCCATGTGTATGAATATTTTAAATAAAGTAGTTATTTTGTTTTAAATTTTCTTTTGTAATATTCTATTTCTAACATTTTGAGAGGATATAATGAACAAAATTAAAGATAATTCTTTTTGAAAAAACTTTTGGCATGTTTTTCTTGAATATGTTCCACAGCCAAGGGGTTAAAGATATTGAGAAGAGGAAAGATATTTACTCTATATAAATTTGTTGGACATAAAATAATAAGCATTCATTTGGAAATTTTGTAAAATGGTAAAATATATCGGGTAAGGGCGAAAGCTCTATTCGTTTTTGCATAATGAAATTTGAATGGAATTGGCCTTACACATGACCGAAATCGTCGACCAATCAAACGAACGGATGCTTAACATATAAATGTATTGTGCATGTATGCATGGTTAATTAACTTTAAGAAAATCTCAGAGGGTGTTACACGGAAGGAGCATGTGAGACATTGTTTGTTTTAATTCGATAAAGAGAGTACGGCAGCCGCAGCATGTCCCAATGTTTGTCAAGTTTATGGGGAGAATGCAATAGATGAAAGCAAATGTTGTCGATGGTTTCGTAAATTTAGGGAAGGAGACAGAAGCTGCCATGCTCAGGCAAGAAGTGAACAGCCATCACACGCTGGAGAACATAATATTGACACAGCGATAAGAAACAACTTGAACCCAACTATGCAAGAATTACCAAAGATCTTCAATGTACATCGGGAAACGGTCGAGAGACTAGCTGGTTAATTTGGTTTTTAAAAAAGAATTGGATCGTTGGGTTTCACATAATCTGACAGCTAAACAACGGGATGACCAAATCCCAAATCTGCTTTCCCGGTACAAAAATGACCCATTTTTGACACGAATTGCAACAAGAGATAAGAAGTTGATTATGTACCGTAAAGTAAAGTGTCGTAGGACTGTGTGTCTCCCTTCTGATACACTTGCATCGACTTTGAAAGCTGAACTTCATGCCACGTAGGTGTTATTAAGTATGTGGTGGGAAGTGCAGGGAATAATTAACTGTGAAGTCCTGCCACTTAGCCAAATTATCAATGCCTCCTTTAACTGTCTGCAGTTAGACAGGCTGCATTCAAATGCGGTAATAAAGAACCCAAGTCTCATCAATCGTCACGGTGTTTATTCTTCATCACGATAACGACATGCTACATGCTGGTGT
Source organism: Trichonephila inaurata madagascariensis (assembly GCA_019973955.1). Classification (NCBI taxonomy): domain Eukaryota; kingdom Metazoa; phylum Arthropoda; class Arachnida; order Araneae; family Nephilidae; genus Trichonephila; species Trichonephila inaurata. The sequence continues at coordinate 49,990 of BMAV01005191.1, forward strand.
CATCACTCGCCAAAAGTTAAGGGGCTTTAGCTGAGAGGTTTTACCCCACGCTGCCCATTCTTTCGATAACACCAGCGGACTATCTCTTACTTTATGCGCTGAACAATTCATTCAGTCAGAAAGTCTTTGATGATCTTGACGTCACGAAAACTACCAGCCATGACATTTTTTGACTTGGAACCACCAGAACTTTTCCATCGTGGAACTCACCTCTTACCACAGAGATGGCAATAGGTCATAAATAGCAATGGAGATTATGGGTAATCATAGGTAATGTTCATTTTGCGTTTATTTGCACTTCCTTATGGTTAAAAATGGGTAGAAATTTTGTGTGCACTCCCCCAATATTATATTATATTACATTCTTTAATGACATGCTTTAAAATGAATCAATAAAAGAAAGGGAGACGAATCATAATTGCTTTACTGTCGTAAATATTCTTTTAATTCATATTTAATATTCTGCTTGGTTTCCGTTACGTATGGTCACAAATTAAAACACGGAAGTTATATACTGACGAATTACATTTGGTTTCTACATCATCGGAGGAAATCAATAAATATTTTCATTTAAAAAAATTAAGATGCATATTTTGATAATACATACTCTTCCTTTGATACACTTTCAAAAGAAAAGATTTTAATCTTGGTGATGTAACGGGTTCTAAAATAATATTAATAAAAAACAAGCAATATAAAAAATAATTAAGTCTCAGTTCCTTCTTAAGTCAAGAAAGAAAAATTTATTTTTGTTAATTTTATTAAATAATTACAATATACATATATACATACATATTACAGAATTACAATATTAAGTGACAAAATAGAAAGCGATTTTCCTTGCTATTTTTCGTTTACCTTTCTATATAGGGTGTTGGACTATTTTGTTTGTTTGTTACTATTTATTCATTCATTAAGTTGAATTCTTTTAATAAAAAGTATAGTAAAAAAGAAATTACATTTTCAGAAACTAGGCCATCTCAGGTGGGATTCGAACACATGGCCTTTGGGTTAGAAGTCCAACACGCTATCCATTGCGCTACAGGGACACAACGAACAATTTTCTGTTCTATATGTTCTATTGGACTATTTAATTAATTAATATTTGAAAAAACTGTATTAGTATCAAGTGTCATCCATTACAAGTTTAAAAAAATGTATTTGAATTTGAATGGATGAATAGAAAGCACTTTATTGTTTGAAAATTTAAACATTATATATATGACATGATTTTAGAGTTAGAAACAGACTTAGTTTTATAAACAAGGTCTTTATTTGATCAAAGTTAGACATCATCTGACGCAAAAATGTAGAGAGAAAAAAGAACGCCACCGAATAATTTTAAGTGGGTTAAACACTTAAAACACCGATCGTGGCGTCCATGAGTGCTCTTGAAAGTTAATGCTGACATATAGGGCTATTAAATATAACGATCTGGAATTAGACATGTTTATTGGCTAGGCCATTGTTCGGAAGAAATAAATGGGTCATTAGTTTGATACTTGAAGAGGTGAGGAGGTACTATAAAAGTGAATTACTAGATAGGGAATTTAATTTTTAATCTAATTTAATTATCCTTACATATATATATATATAGGGAGAGAGTGAACTAATAGTAGAGAGGAATTGAATGATAAGCAATCTCTTTTTAAAGATTTTTCTTTTTCTTCAACATTAATCCGTTAAAATTACATCTTAAAAAAAAAAGAAAGAAAAATGCTTGATAAATTCTTAACTCTCTAAGAACAAACGATTCTTTTTCGTTGCTATGGCAACCAACTTTGGCATAATTATAAGAACAGAAAATAAAATACTAATGTGAAGAACTTTTAAACAACGTAATGATTAATTAAAAATAAAAACATATATATATATATTAGCTATTATTTAAAAAAACTTCTATTAGTTCAAGTCACAACATATTATATTTCTGATATTATAATTCGACGAAAGCACGGCTGGGCTGAAATGAAAAAATTAGTCTTATTTTGCGCTGTCCTTTTTTCATTTACAAATTTCTATTATGCAATAAATTTGTACAGTTTAAGAAAAGTAGTCAATATGCTAAATAATAACTGTATTAAAAAAGTAACAGTTCTTTTACTTAGAGAAACTTAATATGATTACTTATTTTTATAAAAGAAACTGAAAAAAATGTGGATCTACTGTTTCGTCATTATTAAAAATTTAAAATGAGCAAAAATTTATCTTACAGTCCTTTTATTCCGAGTACTTCATTTGAACTAGAAGAAATAATTTAAAAAAATGTTATTACTCTGGTCTCCGCTGCTTGTTAAGGGGACACAGTACGATTCAATTGACAAAAATCGGTCAAAAAATCAAATCTAATTTTTTTATCCTAAATTATTCTTTATATACTGTTCTCTCTCTATAACCTCACAAAATTTGAAAACTCTAATCTTAAAAAACGCAGAATTATGTTAGTTTTTCATTCACATCCCTACGGCAAATCAAAACTTTAAACTTACTTATCTCAAAAAGATAAAATAACCAGTTTGTCTTCATTTAAAATCCTAAGGCTTTTTTTCTAATGTGCGTAATGCTTTGAATTTTTTTAACCTATTGCTAATAGTATGTGTAACAAAAGTTGGTATGCATTTTTGAATCAAAGCAATACTTTTTTTTAAAAAAATAATTGAACTCGGAATTTATACATTTTTTAAGGAATTTTCAATAATCATTCATAAAAAGAAGTATTGTACGAATACCAATCATGTTATCGCAAAACCCATACCAACTTTTGTTATACATAGTTTGACGTACTTGTAAATCATATTTGATGCGTGTATGTAAATTTTTTGTAGGAGCATTAGGCTAGCTAATACTCCTTCAAAATAAATGGCTAGCTTTTTATGAAATTTTGAGCACAAAACCTGTTTTACATAGCATACACACATAAGAGGCAACCAAAAATATTTTGAAAATATTTAAATTAAGAATTTTTGCCTAAATCGTACCATGTTCCATTAATTTTGAATAAGGGAAAGGTTTGAAGAGAAATTTTAAAAGTTTGTGAGATATAACAAAATTCTTAAAAAGGAATGTAAAAAGATACATAAAAAAAAAGCTTTGGGGTTTCTTATTGATCATTATTTTAGGGTGTTTATTTCTTTAAAGGTGTTCTTTCTCTATATGGAGGGATTCTCAGTCATTCAAAATCAATCTTGAAAAGTATAAACACTTTTTAAAATTCTGCACAATGCTTTGAGACAAATGGACGTTATCTGCTTCAATAAAAATAAGCAACCATTCACTATATAAGAAAAATATTACTTTTAAAATATTTCGGAACTAACATATTTTAACATCGGTCAATTTCATCAAATCAAAAGACTTCGCCAAATTTCGCGATACAGAGCCAGTAGTGGGAGCCGTTCCCGTACATGTTCGAATACAATAAATACGATAACAAAACTTCCGGACATTTTTTAAGAAACACATTGACTTTCATGCAGACAAATTCTCGAATAGAATTCATCTAGCCCCATCTCTGGAAAATAAAGTTATTCCTTACAAGCAAATTTTGCCCTCCCCCTTAATAACCTATGCTGCTCCTCTCTGATGCGCAGCAGCCACCACCCACATGAAGAGAATTCAAATTGTTCAAAATAAACTGCTTCACATCATAGCAAACGTACCTTGGTACGTTAGGAATGGTGTGATACACATCAACCTACTCACGTCGATTGCTTGCTTGCTTGATTGATTGACTGAATATTTACGTCGCACTGTTCAGCTACACGAGGGCTTTTGGCGATGAACCACGTAATTTTGAACCATGGTCAAGTGACGTGGACGACACCTGAGCTGGCACCACCTCTCCTAACTACCACACCACACCAACGGGAGGACGTTTCAGCTCTCGACAGATTTAACGTGCATCGCTGCCCTACACGGCGGGTCTTTAGTGGTACTGGGCTTGAACTCGTGACAAGAGGCAAGCCACGATCTATACCACTCGGCTACCGTGGCCACCACGTCGATTGCTAATTACATCACTACGCTAGCTAGAAATGTGTGTTTCTAAGTCTATTGAAACTCATGACAATCTAATTATTAGAGCACAAACAATGTTTACTTGTCCACACCCTAAAATTAACTATGCATACTCTTCGACGATGTGGAAACTTCCTCTGATATATAGGCCCCATAACACACCAATTTACACTCTTACATCCACGCAAACAACACATTTAGCTTCTACTCGCATCTAGACTCAGTCAGAAGGGGTGAACAGTCAAGGCGTCCCCCGTCTTGATGGATTGCCTCGACAATCCCCTTTCGCCTTCCTGCCGCTTCCTCCCATTGAACCCCACTAGTGCGTCTGTGTTCGTTGGACTGTCTGGCTTGGGGCTACTTCATTCCTCCCCGATTCTGCGGGAGCTTTCAGATTTGTCTATTGATCTCAATCATGGTTTTTCTGTTTCACCCAATCTACTGGGTAAAAGCGCCTGTGGCGATGTTGCCCGCGAATATCTAATTTTGTTCGTTTTTAGTTTGGGATCATTTTTTTTCAATTGGTGACTTTTTTTTCTTTTTGATTTGGTAAAATTGGTCGATGGCATATTAATTAAATACTAATTTTCTGAAAGGGAAAAAAGGGTACTTATGCACTACCGCATCTATGCCAACTTTCATGACAACTCACCGAATTCGACAGAGTTGTATTTGCGTCAAACTAAAAAGCTGCGTGAGAGCTATTTGTGACGGACCTCATAGTTTTGAATCATGGTCAAGTGACAAGATCTCTTCTAACTTTCACACCTCACCACACCAACGGGAGGACATTTGAGCCTCTATAAATTTAACATGCAAAGGTCTCCTCTACACGGCGGGTCTTCAGCGGCAGAAGACACGAACTCATAACACTCCAGCCATGAGTCCGTTACCGTGACCGCTATATTATCAAGGTCACATAAGGCTGCCAAAATCCACCTCGTTCCCCACTTACAGTATAAATCAGTAGTTTTCAAACCATGTTCCACAGAATCCCGGGGCTCAACAATATATCCAGAGGGTTCACGAGTCAAAGATAAAAATTAAAAAAGAAAGCTATTAATACGCACGCAGAGTAGATTTACGTTATCTATGGAGTTTGAATGACCAAACATATCTAAAGCAATGTTTCCCAACGCCGGTGAGTGATTGAATATTTACGTCGCACTGTTCAGCTTCTCGAGGGCTTTTGGTGCCGGACCTCGTAATTTTTAGCCATGGTCAAATGACGAAGACGATACCTGAGTTGGCACCCTTCTCTCCTAACTTCCCCCCACACCAACGGGAGGATGTTTGAGCTTCGACTTATTTAACGGGCATCGCCCCTCTTCACGGCGCGTCTTCAACAGCACCAGCCTCGAACTCATGACACGCCGGCCACGAGTTCGTTACCTTGACCACTAGGCTACCACGGCCACGAGAGTTTGGTGGAACGAAAAGAGGGTAGGAAGTCTTTGATAACCACCATGTAAGCTTTGATTATCTTTTCCATGACTTCTATCCCTAGTTTTCTTAAATTGTATATATTTTTGAAAAACTTCTCTCATTTTCAAATTTCTTTTCTTCACATAAGTCTCGTGGTTGTTTTGTAAGCATTTCTCAGGCTTCGGATTCGTTCAATTTTTTTCAGAAACTGTCTTGATTTATTTTGCTTTTGGAAAATGAAAGATGGCTTCAAAGTTTGTGATAAACGTCAATATTGTTGCGGAGGAAGTTCACATGTGTGTGTGCCTTAAAGCGATTTCAAAATTTGATATAAATAATGAACTGGAGATGTTGCAGAATATTTATATAGAGGTTTCCTCTAAAACTTTTAACAAATGTATTAAGTTGAAAATAATCAAAATAAAATGCCTGTTTGATTTGTAAATAATAAGTCCATCACTTCGAGCGCTTCCAAAAATTGTCTTAAAAAGGTCGAGTCAGCAATTCTCTCCTTCAAGTATTTGATTTATGTTTCATCCTGAGGTTTTTAAAATAGTTCGAATGTATTAAGAGAAAAGGTACACTTAAGTTAACGAATGAAATAAACGTTACTTTTAGAAAATGCAGAACTGAATCTAGCATTAACAGTTGAATTTTTCTTCGAAATAGAAGGTGTGAAATATTTAACTTTGCATTAAATATTACTCATTTTATAATCGAATGATAGGAGGAATTCTAGAAATTTTAATACTTCCAAAAAAACTTATAATGTTTCTAATAAATAGATATGATCTAAAGATTTTAGAATAAGTAATTTGTCTGAAAATATTTTTTTTTCTTTTTCATATCACATGCTAAATGTTTTGCCTCACTGTGCACCCAAAGCAGTGTTTCTCAAACTGTGGAGCGTGTCCCCCATATGCATGGGAAACCCTACGTAGGGGTCACCGAAAAGTTGAAAATAAAAGATTTAATGTAATTATCAAAGTTGGTTGGGTGGCGTAGTTGGTTTGTCACTGGCCTTGTACACTAAAGGTTGCGGATTCAACCCCGGCCCAAGTCGTGGATTTTCATGATGCAGATCATCGATGTTGAATGATTATGCGACATGTGAAAAATTCCTTAGTGTCTGTTTGGCTTGGGTGCTCTCGGCAAAATTAAATTTCGCATTGTCAGAGCTCAGGTGTCTCCATGTGGGGAGGAAACTGGGCGTCAAAATTACAGCCCCATTAGAAATAAAATATATGCATATATCTATAATTATCAATTTACTGAAAGGATGCAAAATACACTCTGACATGAAAAAAATAAAATACTTATTCACACTGATATAAGGTAATCAGTATGGCAAAATGTATTTGATAATTAATTTATCGATACTAAATTAAAAACAAGTTTAGTAATTACAAATGACTTCCATGGGCTTGTTATATACAAAATTTAATAATTACACTGATCAACATGATTTTTGTCTCATGAGTACCAATAGTTGTACTTAATGCAGTTTTTTATTGTGTTTTCAAATATGTATTCGAAATTTCTCCATCACCCACAGTTTTTTTTAAAATTTTAATTTCAATTAATGTATTTAAATATTTTTTCAGTAAACGACCATTTGTCCATTGTAAAATAAAAACTCCTAGAGCATTGTAAATGTGATGGAACCACATGAGCTAACTCAAATTGTATCATTGCTACTGTTGTGCAAGTTCAGACATGTACAGACACTTTGGCACCAGACACAACAGACAGGCACATACATGGTCTAGACTAGCATGCATTCATTAGAACGATGTCAGTTGTGAGATAGTAGTGAACCAGTAAACACGTAATTGTGAGTGCTTTGTGTCTGGATTGTTATATGTTACGTATTTACAAATTTAATTCTTTTAATTTGTTGTTAGTTACAAAATGCATAGAGCTTGTTTAAATCATCATAACAACTTTTGTTATATATGCGGTGAAGTGACGCTCAAGTCCGAAAGGCGGAGCCTTACTCCATTAGTAAAAAAGTGTTATGAACTTTATTTTGAGTGTAAAGTGGGGGACCAAACAAGGACATGGGCCCCACATATCTGTTGTTTATCGTGCACTAGGCTTCTCACTGCATGGAAGAATGGCACACGCCACATGCCATTTGCTATCCCTATGATTTGGAGGGAACCCAAAGATCACTCCTCTGACTGTTATTTCTGCTTAACAAACATTAAAGGGATTACGTCAAAATCAAAACATACAGTGATGTACCCTGACTTTCAATATGCAATGAGACCAGTTCCACACAACGAAGAATTGCCCATACCAAAGCTTCCAGAACATGTGACATTAGATGAAGAGAGATCAGATTCCGATTGAAGTAAAGAAGAAGAAAGAGTTTGTGGTAATACAACTTTTGAACCAAGCTGTTCATCAGAGCCTCATTTATTGACTCAAGAAGATCTTAACGATCTCATACGAGATTTAAAGTTATCCAAAAAACACTCTGAAATGCTTGGTTACCGACTAAAAGGATGGAATCTTCTTCAAAAGAATACAAAGATATGTACTTATCGTAGTCGTTATTCTCAATGTAAAGACTATTTTTCAGAAGAAAATGGCTTAGTGTTTTGTAATGACATTTCTTCTCTTATGGAGACATTTGGTATTGAACATAACCCTATAGAATGGCGCTTGTTCATTGATTCCTCCAAAGCAAGTTTAAAAGCAGTGCTTCTGCATAATGGAATTAAATTCCCATCAATACCTGTGGCTCACTCTGCTAGTATGAAAGAGACCTATGAAAACTTTCAATTTATATTGGCAAAACTTCAGTATGCTTGTATGAATGAAATATTTAAGGTGATTTGAAGGTAACTGCACTCATTCTTGGTTTGCAGCTTGGTTACACAAAATACTGTTGTTTTTTGTGTCTTTGGGATAGTAGGGACAGAAAAACCATTACATCAGAAAAGAATGGCCTAAACACGAATCATTCATTCCAGGATAGAAAAATGTGAAACATGACGCATTGTGTAATCCTAAAAATGTGTATATACCTCCGTTACATATCAAACTAGGATTAATGAAGAATTTCGTGAAAGAAATGGACAATACTCCTGGTTTCATGTACTTAAAACAGAAGTTTCCTAAAATTAGTGAAGCAAAAGTTAAAGAAGAGATATTTGTGGGTCCACAAATACGATCACTAATGCATGATGAGAAGTTTGAGGAACTATTAAATCCACTGGAGAAAGCAGCGTGGCAAGCATTCAAAAATGTAACTCACAGTTTTTGGGGAAATCTAAAGGCGGAAAATTACCGTGATATTGTTCATGATCTTATAACATCTTATAAAAATTTGGGCTGTACTATGTCCTTAAAAATACACTTCCTGCACTCGCACTTAGATTTCTTCCCGGAAAATCTTGGTGCAGTGAGCGTTGAGCACGGGGAACGCTTTCATCAGGAGATTTCAGCGATAGAAAAGAGATATCGAGGCAAATGGAATGCTAATATGCTGGCCGATTATTGTTGGACCATCAAGAGGGATACTCCACAGACGAAATATAAAAGAAAATCGTGATTTCTTAATTTCTAGGTGAGTCCAAATGTTTAAATATTGTGTACTTAAGAATGTAGAGAAAATATTAAAGTGTTTGAAATTACAAATGCCTGTCTCTCAAAAACCTTGCGTGATGAAGAAAAATCGATATCATATTTGAATTCAGGAGAAGAAATGCTATCAGAATCCCATATTTTTCTTGATGAGAGAAAATTTTTTTTCTTTTTTGTGTTGCCCAGTGTTATTTTAATAATTTGTGCAGTTTGTAATTTAAGTCGCATTGTAGGTTTAGCGTCAAAGTACATTATTATTTCATTCAATACATAGTTGTTCTATGAAGGGGGTGCGATGAAAGTTATGACTGAAAATCGGGTCGCAAATATTGAAAGTTTGAGAAAAGTACTTACCTAAAAAATAGAATTACTGATTTTAGCAAGGAATAAAAGAGTGTAAGCATAAAAATTCAATATAGAAAATAATAATAAAATAAAATAAATACATAAATAAATAATTAATAAATTTAAAGAAATCACTCACCAGTTTTAGATTTCGAAGACTTCTCAGGTGAACACAGAAGCCTTATAAAGTAATGATGAGAACACTGTATGACACGATTGCACCAATCATCGATAGAAGGAGGCTTCTGTCCAATTCGAACATCCCCCAGCCAGTGTAAACGAGGTTTAATTCTGCTGTCTCATGAAATAACAGAAGGTGCGAGACAACTTCTGACGAATAAGTTTGCTTGTGAATGCATTCTTTGATTATATCTTGCTTGAGGTTCTTCCACAGGTTGCAAACATCGACTAGCCTCGAACCTTTGAACGTGAGGTGGAAAAAACAACCTGTTGTCCAAGCAAATACAATAATGCAGGCAATCGTCCTCAAGGCAACTACCGTGTGGGCAAAATTTGAAACGATGATGGTAACTACATTCAAGAAGTTTATAAATACGAGTACGTACATAAGAAACGTACCGAGGGACAGCACATCTTCGATCAATCGGTAAACTTTCGTCGCCTTTATGATGAGCGACATACTTTTTTCGATGGTTTCGTGAGACATTGCCGTCAGCAGATTGTGGTGAGTTTCTAAGATCATCTGCTTCAACGATTTTTCGTACGTGCTGTAAATGTGAAAGAATAGTGTCATGCTCAGAGACGGTGTTACGAAAGAGTACAATGTGTGGATGCTGCTATACAAAGGAATAAATGTTGCTAAGCAGATGGGACTTTCGATACAGTGGCGTAGGAAGTCAGGTTTCAAGCAATCGTCCAGATAGTCGTAATTTCGAATTAAAAACAATAGGAATATTTTATTTATAGTTAACGGCAAACAAATGTTGAATAAAACAGTTATTATTACATCGTATTTCCTCCGCTTAAAATTATTTTTCTGGATATTATTTCTGAATTTATTGAGAATTTCCATCAAGCGAACAATTTGAGAGCGCTTAAAAGCGACAGAGAGCCTCAAAAACAGCAGTGCGACAGTATGAGCTGAAGTCGATAGGTTTAGAAACCAACTTTTGCTTCGAACTCCGAAAGTACTGTGCACAGCTAAGTAGGCGCCGAAAGAAGTGAAAAAAATCTCCATTATTGATTTTAAAAAGAACTTCGCGGTTGATAACACGCTCTTGTTTTTCGTCCCGCCGTAATCGTAGAAAGGTATACCAATTAGAATAAAACATCTGAGAAGCCATTTTATCTTCCTTCGCTCTTTATTGAAATCCTGACTGAAGTTTGCAATCTTAAGTTTTTTCATTTTTTTTTTTTGAAAAAGTTATTTATCAGAAGTATACAAAGGTTTGGATAATTTTTTTCGTTTGAAAATTCATACACCACTTGAAAATAAAAATACAGTAATTGAAATTTAGATTAGATGTAAATTAATGCTATTTTTGTTCCTAAAATACATTAAATGATTCTAAATCCAGAAATGTTCTCTAAATCGTATTTGGTACATCAATTCTCGATAATTGAAGTTTTTAAGTTTTGATTCTTATCAAAAAACAAGTAATGATTTCGCACATAGTTGATAAAAAATAGACATCTATAATTTTGTCTATTACCGAAGCATTATAATGATATTTTCTTCTAATTGTTGATAATTTGAATCCAATTTTGTCAATTATTGCTTAAACTTATCTACTCCATATCAGCGAATTTTATCAGAAACTCAAAAAAGAAATGTTTTTACTAGTATATCATTGAATATATTAATTCAGGCATCACATAATTCATTAAGGACTATTAAAATTTCTCATGAAAAACAAAATGTCCATTGAACAGAATACGGAAAAATAGAGTTCACGCAAACTTTTCCAAGTAAATACTTACTTAAAAATCGATTTTAGGAAGAAATGCGTTTTCTATCATCTGCTTCTATTACTGTTTTATGTTAATTCCCAAAAAGACCTTTTTATAACAGTTTCTGTTTAGACAACTAGGTATACAAAAATACATCTTTCACACCGAATTTAATATCCTTAAATGTAAACTTGTGTGTGTGTGACTCTGGTTGAAATCAAAGAAAATAATGTTTTATCTTTTTCGAGTTTTACTAATGGAATTCTGATGTTTAGCGCTTCGAGATAGAGAAATAGATGTCTATAAATATACTAGATTAAGAAAACCGGATGAAAATAAGACAAATACTTATTGTATTCGAAAAGGCTTATCTAATTCCATTTTCCCAATGGGATGGGCATTTTTATGTACATTTTATCTCGGGAGATCATACTTTTTAGGTAATTTTCTCATTACTTTTCAGATTGTAAAACATTAACTATTGAAAACTTTCTTCTAATTACAATAATGGTATAAAAAGAAAACAAAGTAACAAATATAAGAACTACATTGACGTACTGTTTGTTTTATTTTTGATGCACTCTTAAGGTATCCGACTACGTTCGGAACCGTGATTTTAAAAGAGCGCATAAATGGATAATTTTCATGATATTTAGTGTCACTTAGATTAGAATATATGCATAAAATTGTTTTAAGGCTATTTTGACAACAAAAAATAATTTAAATACTATATTTCGGCAAAAAATTAACTTAGAATAACCTTTTTTCAAAATGTTCACTTTTTGTCAAAAATGCTTCCATTATAATAAGATTTTGTCTGTATATAGCTCAGAGACCACTGTACAAAGGCTCTACTATGATTTTTGAAAAATTCACATTATTTTCAGAGTTACCACCAATTTAAATAATTATTTGCGTTTTTTTCTTAAAATGGCTCCCCTCTGTTGTCGTAAAATATGGATAAATCCACTCTTAAGTTATATATTTCAAAAATTCTAGTTGAGCCTCTGTACAAAGGTCTGAGCTATATACAGGCAAAATATTATTATAATAGAAGCATTTTTCACAAAAGGAGAATATTTTGAAAATGGGTCATTCTGTGTTCATTTTTTGTCAAAATATTGTACTTAGTTTTTTATAGTAATTCTATTCTTAAAACAATTTTATATACATTTTCTAATCTAAGTGACGCTATCATAAATATCCATTTATACGCTTTTGCAAAATCATGGTTCCGAACGTAGTCGGATACCTTAAGCAATACGAGGCCACGGTAGTCCGTGGGCAAGGCTGGCATATCATGAGTTCGAGCC
>BMAV01005191.1:84619-98435 GCA_019973955.1 Trichonephila inaurata madagascariensis
AATATTGTAAAATAATAATGAAATATAATGAAATAATAATGAAATATAATGAAATAATAATGAAATATAATGAAATAATAATGAAATATTGTAAAATAATAATGAAATAATAATAAAATATTGTAAAATAATAATGAAATAATAATGAAATATAATGAAATAATAGTGAAATATAATGAAATAATAATGAAATATAATGTTATACTTAAAAATTGTTAACCTGCATTATATGCAAGTACTCTGAATTTTGAAACAATTTTAAGAAATTCGTTTTGGAAAATAAGTAATCTCAGAATAAACAGAAGTAAAACAATTTTGTCTATTATATCCTTTAAAAATTAATTTGAATATTACAGTTTCTAAGATTAGTTTCTTTCCTCGAATTAAAAAATGAAATGTTATAAAAGAACGCTCAGAAAGTTTTGCTACAAGACAAATATTTTACCTTCTTTACCGTTATATAACCAGTTATTTTTAAACAAATTGTAGAAAAAATTCATTTTGAGAGATATAACTTAGTCACGAGTTAGAATCAATATTTTTCAAACACTTAAAAAAGTCGAATGTGCCGAAGGAACCACATTCTGTTCCTTTTAAATCAATTGAGATGGAATAGAGACTGAAAACACAATTCTTGGCTGAAGAAAATAAAATGTTAAGAAAACTTTAGACTGTTCAACGCAGGATTAAATAAATAATGAAGTAATATGTGACGTATCAAAGATAAATCTTGGATGAAACTGTAAGTGAAAAAAAAGAAATCTTGACCATTTAGTTTGACAGTTTTCTATTATCCATACATTTTAAGAAAACATAATCAAGAGATTTTAGATTAACTGGATTTGAATGGTAAATAATTCCAATTTTTGAAAAAGAACACAAAGCTATGTTTCCCTTTTACATAAATAATTTTATACAGTATATAAAAATGGGAGTTAAATTTGATTTCATAAAATTAGAAACCCTTTAATTAAAAAAAATGTGATTATAAATCATCAGGGAGAAAAATTATTGGCATCGGAGTAATGAAGCTTTATTACGTTTCGGAAATAAATTTTCATTTGGATTACATAAACTTTTTCAAAATGAATTTCTTCATACTCCAAATGTTCCTCGCAAAAATTTTGTTTGTTTGTTTAAAAGGAATATATTTTGAAATTTCATTTTTGTTTCAAAATAAATTATATCCCACATTTCTAACAATTCATTAAAATATTTCATTGTTAAGAAGGTATTTGTGGAGTATCTTTTAAGAATAAAAATTAGCTTTTAAACTGAAAATAAAAAATCAATTTTTTAGTTTTTTAAAAGTGTGAGCAAAAAAACAAGAAATAATCGCTTAGTATCCATATGTATAAGGTTGCAAAAGCAGGGAATAAAGAGCTCTATGGAAGAAGGGCTTTGAAAAGCTCTCTCAGTGAACAACAATGAACTAAAAAACATTCAAAAGTGAAGTTCTTGGCTTAAAATATCTAGCAATTAGTGCCAAAAAATTAAAGTGACCCGGATGAGGGGATACGATTGGATCTGAATATGACGCCCACATCAAGCTGTTTGCTGAGATAACAATGAGTGGCTTAAACATGGTTTTTTTATTTCTGATGAAGCCTGGTTTCACCTGAGGAGGTATGTCAATTCACACAATGACAACCTCCTCAGGTGGAACCTCTGCTAACAACTCACAGAGTTGTTAGTAGAAGTCAGTCTGATCTCTGCCCTAGCTGACCACCTTGGTCACTTATCTGTCAGTAAGGGATTACTTTTTGAGGGGAACCCTCAAGTCTAAAAGACATCGCAACAATTCTCATAGTCTTCAAGAACTGCAGCAGAAAATTTCTGCCGAGATTGTAACAATTCTAGTCATCCAGCTTTGATCTACCTTCCACAACTTGCTGACCAATGCCCAAAGGTGCCAAGCGATGAATAATGGTTCTTTTCAATACCTGCTAGAAGCAGGTTAGTGAACTATCTCTTTTCCTTTGCCATGTTTCTTTGTAACCTTTAACTCTTGTCCGGGTCACAACAGCGTTTCTTTAACTGTGAGTGCCCCCCTTGGGGGGGGGGGCGTAGTAACCTTAGGTGGGGAGTGTGAGCATATCGAAAAGTCGAAAACAAAAAACTTATTTAAAAAAATATTAATTTATTGAAAAGAAGCAAAACAAAATACATTCTGACATAAATAAAACATGCATTTACACATAAATGTATCAGTAATGCACAATGTATTTGATAATTAATTTAACAATATTATGTTAAGAACTAGGTAAACACTTACCAGTGGCTCTATGTGCTTATTATATACCGGGCGTCTATAGTTAAACTTGAAATTTGAGAGCAGTCTGTAGCAAAAACTATACAGTCGAATTGCATGAAAATTGGGTAATGGCAGAATGAAATGATGCGAATTTTATGGAGAGAAAAAAAAAACAATAAGTTTCAAACATTACTCTGAGGCTGCGTATCGATCTTTATTGAGAACATATAAATAATCTACAAAAGTTTACAAAACATGCTGGATGTGCTGTCCACCATTATCTGCTATCATCTGGAAGTTCAAAATCACGCGTTCGATTGTAGAAAGCAGCATGAACTGGGGAATGTTACACACATGGTGTTCAATGCTTTCTTTGAGGTTGGATACAGATGTGATCGGATCACAGTAGAAGATGGTCTTGAGGTATTTCTACAGTCAAAAGTCTTAAGGATTCAAGTACGGAGGCCAAGCTGTAGGAAAATGCCGGCTGATTATTCTGTCATCACAGAAATGGCGTCGGAGCACTTGTTTCACACAACTGGAAATGTGTGGAAGAGCACCATCCTGCGTAAACACTGTGGTTGTTTCACATCGCCTTGCCTCAAGAGCCTGAATAATGGATTGCTTTAACAGTGAAGCGTATCTTTGACTTGTGACTGTGAATGTCAGAAGCACTGAGGTTCTGTGCTTTTCGAAAAAAAAATACGGACTCGCAATGAAGGTTGCAGTAAGGCCACACCAAAACGTTCAATGCGAAGAGTGTAATGAAATTTGTAGGAAATGATGTGGGTATGTACCAACCCAAATACGGCAATTGTGCGGTGTTAACTGCACCTTCCAGATGAAAGTTGGCCTCGTCGGCCAACAAAATATTCCGTGGATATTCATCTTGAATACGCAAAAGCTTATCGACTATCCAGATCATATTGTAAGAGGTGCTACACTAGCGACAGTTTATAGGGATAGTAGCGTAAGACCTTTCAAAGAATCTTATGAACCATGAAACGAGGTTGGTCAACACATGCTGCAATACGATGAACACTAGTGCTGCCGATGGTTTGTGATCTGTCTTCCTCCACTTGCGTCGGTATATCATCCACTACCTGTGCTGCTACACACATTCGTCTTCTTTCTGGTTGAATCTCCTATGTTTCCGTTGCTTCAAATTTACTAATCATGTTTGCTAACCCTTGACTACTGAGTGGACCTTTCCTTAAAAGCTTTAAGGACCGAAATTTCCACAAAGCTTCGGTAGTAGTGGTTTTTGAAACTCATTGTTTTCTCACCTTGATAAAATTCTCATCATTTCCTTCTGCCATTACCCATTTGTCATGAAATTCTGCTGCACATTTTTGCTACAGACTGCTCGAAAATTTCAAGTTTAATTATGGACACTCAGTATAATATTATATACAAAATTTAATACTTATCTTGATAATTTGGATGGTTTATAAGCATATTATTATTGAATTTCATACATTGTTTTTTTGTGTATGGAGTGGGGCGTGATAAAAACTATGTTTGAAAATTGGGTCGTAAATAACGAAAGATTGAGAAGCACTGCTGTAGAAAAAGAAAATTCCCCACAAAATATGTTTTTCAATACATTTGCACTTGTTTGAGATAAATCCTTGAAATCTCTCTTGAACATCTGTGTGGAAACGTAAAATTTAAACATTAATGTAATGAAATCCCGATATTCAATTACTTCTCATATAATAATTTTTACTACTTTTTACAGTCAAATTACTAATTCTTCAAACACTCTGAATATATGTAGTAAAAAGTCATTTAGCGTATCGAATATCTGTAAACTTCTCCAACATTATAAATACTTTCACATCTCACTTTAATTCATATCATATTAAATACTAAACTTTATTCTTCTATAAAAACACCTCATAAAGTACATTTTTCCAAGATAAAAATATCAATCATTTTGGGTTTTTTTTTGTTGCAATTTTTACAATCATTGTTTTTATCAATTTTGTTCGTAGAAGGTTGTGAAGTGCAT
Organism: Trichonephila inaurata madagascariensis; assembly: GCA_019973955.1. Taxonomy (NCBI): domain Eukaryota; kingdom Metazoa; phylum Arthropoda; class Arachnida; order Araneae; family Nephilidae; genus Trichonephila; species Trichonephila inaurata. The sequence continues at coordinate 88,888 of BMAV01005191.1, forward strand.
GAAAAAATACGTATTCACTTTTAATTTCACAAAAAACATTTTACCAAGCATTCCAGTTATTTTTCTGAAGTTTATTAAATTCTAAATTATGGGTATTATAAAACTAAATTAATGCATGATAAAAAAGCGTCATAAATGAAAAAAGCTTGAAAATCATTAATCTTTAATAGTTAAACAATTCGTTTGAAAGGCAATTATGCGTTCTATATTTAATTTTATCCAAAAAAAAAAACAACATCACACTCATAAATATATTGTTTGCTTTAAAGTCTGCGCAATTTTTCTTGAACTGAACTTTTACAAATTCAACACTTGATCCAATATTCTTCAAACGTTTCATCACAGGTGACGCAGATAGTCATTTGTCTCCTTCTCTCTTTTCTTCTGTACATTTACTTCCATTTTTACTTTTATTTTCAACAAGTCCTTAGACATTTAGTTCTATTTTTATGTTTTGCAGTGCATGACAGAATTAGAAATATTCGAATGACTTAAGTTATATTTCACTGTTAATTGAATTAGTTTTTCAGAAAATATCTCGATTTAATTTTAACGAAAAGTTATAGCTTTCTGCAAACCTGTAAATACAGTACTTTTTAATCACAAATTATTGTCTTTTTCAAAAAACCTTAATAAAAGTCCTTCCCGGGTTTTTATTTAGTTTTATTGAAATGATACTTTATTTTCAGTTTATCTGCATATTGACCAACATTTCAAAAACTTTTCCTTATTTAAGGGCATCGGATAGTTTTCGCAGTTCTTAAGGTATCCGAATACGTTCGGAACCGTGATTTTGCAAAAGTGAATAAATGGATAATTTTCATGATATTTAGTGTCACTTAGATTAGAATACGTGTATACAATTGTTTTAAGGACATTTTGACAAAAAAAATTATTTAAATACAATATTGTGGAAAAAAAATTAACTTAGAATAATTTTTTTTCAAAAAGTTCTCCTTTTGTGAAAAATGTATCTATTATAATAATACTTTGCCTATATATAGCTCAGACCTCTCGACAGAGACTCAACTAGAATTTTTGAAAGATATAGCTTAGAAGTGGGTTTATCCATGTTTTAAGACTACAGACGGGAGAAATGTTAAGAAAAAAAACGCCGATAATTATTAAAATTGGTTGTAACTCTGAAAATAATGTGAATTTTTCAAAAAACACATAGTTGAGCCTCTGTAAAAAGGTCTGAACTGTATACAGGCAAAATATTATAATAGAAGCATTTTTCCCAAAAGGAGAACATTTTGAAAAAAAGATTATTCTAAGTTAATTTTTTGCCGAAATATTGTATTTAAATAATTTTTTTTGCCAAAATGTCCTTATAAAACAATTTTGTACATGTACTCTAATTTAAGTGACACTAAATATCATGAAAATTATCCCTTTAAGCGTTTTTTTTAAAATCACGGTTCCGAACGTAGTCGGATACCTTAATATGAAAGTACATCACACATCTGTTACTTGTCATTGAATGTTCTCGGAAAACTTTCAACATTTACCAAATATTGTTTCACGTCTACCTCATTACGCACCGCAAAACCATTAGTTAGATCTTCTAATGTGCTTTTGGGAACAGAATCTCTCTTTCAATCGCTTCCCTAATAGTCATTTCTTTCTCTTTGATTTTTTCTACAGCTTCTTTTATATCCTTTTTACAACTTTTGACTTAATTTTCCCATATTGTTCACCAAAAGAAAAAAAAAAGTTGTGAGAATATAATTTTTATCAATTTAAAACTGTGTCCGTCACAACCCGCAATACTTCTGTTTGATGTATCCCTTTCTATATATGTATAAGTGCTCTCTTACAAAAATCTTAATTCCTTGCGTAAGTAATTTGTGTTGTCCAGTGTTTTTTTTTGCATTCTATGTATAGATATAAAGCCCAGTGGTTGAGTGGTAGCGTATCGCGCTTCCACACCACAGGTCCGGGTTCTATTCCCGGTCTGGGAAAGGTCGACTCAGCCTTTAATCTCTATCGAAGTGGGTCGATAAATGAGTACCAAGCTTGTCTGGGTACTTAAACACTGGGGGTCTCACTTCAAACTGACCTCCTGAGCGGGACATCTGCTCATGCACCTCAGCACCCAATGGTGACGTATACTGGGATGGGTACAGTAGGTCCTGGCACTAATGAGCTGTTGCGCCACTGAGTTTGAGTTTACATATAGATATGCGATATCTAAACTGAAACTGCAAAAAAATTACAGTCAATAGAACTGTAAAACTAGAATTGTTTCAAAGCTATAAAGTGCATTTCTAAAATTAAAGCCGGGAAGTTTAATAAAGATCATTAAATAATGTTCCTCGGTTTAATGAAAGTAAATTATTCTAAGGCAATTTTGACATTAAAATTATTTCTGTTTATTAAAATTATATACAAAAACTGCTTTCGAAAAAATATTCTATCGGCTTAATATAGCTCCTATCACATTAGATTTTAGAGGAAGATGGAGCGAAATATAAATTATTATAATTGAAGAATTTGCAAAATAAAGCGTACTCGTATAAAAATAGGTAAAAATATTCCTTTAATTATTTTCTTTTTTAGTATCAACAGCAGAAACAATGGTATTTATAGCACTTTTTATTACATTAGTCGTTATTCTCTTTCTAGTTCGAGTAGAAAGATTATTCGAACAGTATATATGCTAGTTTTAATCCCGAAAGATATGTGAATGGGATAATTTTGCATCAACTTGCAATAATGCAAATAGTATTTTAAAATAACGAACAGATTTTGTACACACATTTTCCTTCAGTGGAATACAATTTTCTCTAAAATCATTTAAAAAAGTTTTATATGTATGCGTAAAAATTACAATAATTAGTTTTTAAAGCATATTATTATTTTATTTCGCAAACTGAAAGACAATAAATTATGGAATTTATATTGGGATGAGTAAAAAAAGTCATTCGGTTTTCTTAGTCACATATGTAAGTAGTGCAGTTCCTGAAATACCTGAAACATTAGCAATAGTAGATGTTTAGTAATTGATAACTGACAGTTTTTAAGCTTAATTGCAAAGAATAAATTGAGTTTTTGTTGAGTTTTGGAGATTTGACAGCACGTTGAACATAGAAAGCCAAAATGCTCATTTTTGCCGTAATTTACTATTTTACTTTCGAAAGGGGAAAATCTTGTGTCAAGTTTGTAAAACATTGCATAGAGTTTACTGTGACGTTGACGTTTACATTTTGATTTTAAAGATGCTCCTCGATTGATAAGGCCTTCCCAGATTACACGACACGAGAAATTGAAGAGATATTGAAGATAAGTCAAAAATGTGTTCTTGCCCATCGGAGGAACTGGAATTTGAAAGCAAGTTCGATATTTGTGTTCCTAATAAGCTCAAAAAAAAGTTCAATTGACGGCATGAATAAACATCTTATATATGCTAAGGAAAAGTGAAAATAAAAATGATCCTTTTTTTTGGAAAGAACGATAAATGGTGAAGAGAAGTGAATTGTTTACAACAATGTGGGGTGCTCAGTTAATGATTCACCATCAACGACTTCAAAAGTAGAACTTCAGCATATTAAGATTATGCTCTCAGAGTAGTGAGATTGATAAAGTGTGGAGTTTTATGAGCTCCAACCAAGGAACGAAACAATCAATTCGGATGTGTAGTATTGGCATCTGGACTTTGAACGAAGCTGTCATCCAGAAACGTCCGGAGCTCACCAATCGTAAAGGACTAGTGTTTCATCATGACAACGCAAGATCAAACATATCTTTGACGACCAAAAAAACTATTGGAGATAGGATGAGACATGTTGTCTCACCCAGTATACTCGCCTGACCTTGCGCCCTCAGACTTCCACTTGTTTCGCTCTCTTCAAGACTACTTGCGTGGAGTAACGATAAATATCTCTCAAGTCTTGTTGTCAACCTCAAAGTGGTGAAGGGGTGTACCTGGGCGGAACGGGTGAAGTACGTCGGGAGAGTGTTTTTTTTATCAGGGCTGCCCAAGGCGTGAAGGTCATTTCATTATGCTCAATTAATGTCTGCAGGTGTACATTGAGTTTTAGTTAGTCTTCAACCTTAGTGGTTCCTCGTTCAAGTAAAGATGCATATTACCCTTCGCCATGGGCCAGTCGCATACCGATCTACTTGTACGAAGAGGTCTTTTGGACTTTGGTGTAGGCTTTTCTACATCAGGGGATAAGCAACAATAACAACGTTAAATTCATATGAGGCTGTAAATCAGCATCTTGTTCACTTTACGCAAATAAAGACAAGTCCTTCAACGAAAGGGGAATTATGAAACTTACAGAATGATGGCAAAATGTCATTTAAACAAAAAGGTAATATATCATTGATTGACCATTATACAAATATATGACAATGAAAAATATAGAAAAAGTCCTCAATGACTTTTTACTCAACACAATATTTTTTTATGAAAAAAAATTGTTTCTTTCCTATAGTTCATTGACTGTTTATTAACGTTGGACTTTGAAGCCACACGCTATTGATCGGACCTCGTAATTTTGAATCTCAATCGAGGAAAACTATACACTTGAGTTAGTATTCCACTCCACAAAATTCCAAGCTACATCACAGTGAGGACTTTGATCCTCGACATATTTAACATGCATCAGCTAGTTTATAAAATGGGCTTCTTTCCAAAAAAAGTTATATCATTTTTATTGAACTGGAATTTTTATGTGTTTCCCATGTTATTCCTTGCCACGAAATATGAAATAAAAGTAAATAAAAACACTTAATGCCAACACTCTATGAATGTGGAAATTTTATTTTAATCGAGAAAGTAACTTTTTCAAAAAGAACTAGTGGCTGGTCGCTTTTTATTTATGTAAATGCAAGTAATTCCTTTTGAAAAGGCTATTTTTTATATAAAAATATTTTCTTATTTATTATTCATCACTCTAGGATTTTAAAGATATATTTTAAATTTTCTGTCTGGGAAATTTAAGTATTTTTATTGCAAATATCGGTAATGCCACAAGTCTTATTTTATCTCTTTTGTAATGAATAAATTTTAATTAAAAAATACATTCACATGAGCATGCTTTCATGTGACATATTTATTTTAAATTTAAATTCAAAAGAAGAGTTTATTTTTGATATTAAAATTACATTATATGTAAGCATGCGATGTGGTTTATTTATCTATTTATTGCAAACACACAGAAGTACAATATTTTTACCAACAATATATTTTTGCTAGCTTTTACAAATATTGCAACATGAAATTGTCTCTGATATTTTTACACTAATTTTCATGCTTGGGAAGTTTAAATTAGACTTAACTAAAAAAATTCAATAAATATTTTATACAAATTTCCTTGGAGAAAAAGAACTTAGTTCTAAATTTGATAGATTTTTTATAACTATATTTCCTACTTAATTAAAGAAACAGTTTTTCCAATTTTGTTTTCAGAATGGAAAAAAAGATAGTTTTACACGGAAAAATTTTTATTAAAAAAAAGGGTGTGTAGCTGTGTCATGGACACGGCCGTGTGTTGTACTTGAATACGTTTCGTAACAGGTAATATTTTTTACGTATAAAATGTTTTTATGTATGTGTGTCATGTTATGTATGTATGTCATGTTAGAACACTAAGAAATCCTTCCGGTTTCCATGTTTGTGTGCTTATGACGGCAACTAATTCCTTTCAACGGGTTCAGGAAAGAAATTAAGTAAACAAACAATTACTGTATTATAATATAACCTTATTAATTATAGGTCTGTGATAAGAAAAGTACGACACAAATGGCCTACAAAAAAGATAGAGATTTCCGGTTAACATTAAATCAATACAGGTATTATCTAACGTTGTTGGAGATATTTCAATGTAAGCCAACTTGAACTCACTGAGCATGAAGAAGGGCAATGAGTTTTTTTAAAAGACATTAACATTAAAGTCTCCGACTATCATAATTGGTGTAGTAAGATCAGGATCGTAATCAGGTATCATTTTAGCAATGCTTTTGGAATATTTTAATAGCGATCGTAACGTAAAGAGTTTAATTTCTGCTAACGCTGTGCCTGGATGGATGTACACACACCCGAGTAGGGATTTGAAGATGCCATGGACCTTTACGTTTGCTAGAGAGTCATCACCACAGCCTTTTCGTCTTTGATTCTCAAATTAATTTCCCCTGTCAATGTTACCTCTATTATAATCATGGAAGATATTGATGTTGCGATATATGGTGACTCCACCGGCTTTGTGACTTGATGATGATTGATACCGCCACCGAGGATGTAGTTGCAATTTGTCTGAGCTTAGCAGTATTACAATATGATTTCATATCAAAACCAGGCCCATTCACTGGCATGGAATCTTCCATCCAAATCTCGCTGATTGCTAAATTTTGCCTTGCAAGCAGAACCTTTGACTCCAGTGCACTCTTGTCACATTGTAGACGCTCGATTGGATCATCACCGATGGCGTTGGCTGCCACACAACTGGTTATTGTGGTAGCATGAAATGAGTCCCAGTGTACTGTAATCTTGTAATGCTTATACAATGGTTGAAAAAGTAAGAATTGTAGCCAAACTTTTTTATCACTGACTTCTTTACCACGCCGCTCAGATATGTAGTTTTATATGTATCATGTTCTTCTTTGTGTTAACATTGAACGTATGATCATCGCCCATTTGACGCGGTAGCTGCTGTCCCATTGTGTCCAAACCCACGTGTACATTAATGACTTGTCCGATGATACCATAACTGCCGTCGTCACTCAACCTGTGCATCTGCATGAATGTCAGTAGTGGTGATACTAGACGTGCACTAACCGGATCCAATGCGGACAACCTGTGTTGCTTAGGTGAATACACAAATCTGTTCAAACGTGACAACTTTCTCCGAGTTAGTGAGGGAATATGGCGTCTTATGGCACTCAAGCCAATTTTCGCTATACGCATTTATCTGAGTCCAGAGAGTTTTTTACAAGTAGAGCGCAGTTTAAAGTCAGCCACTGGCTCTTCAGGGAAAGTATTATTAAGCAGCGGTAAGTGTTTATTTTTGTTGGCTTCAATGAGCGCAGGAACCAGCTGCCCTTGATGGGTCCCACACATCACACTTATGTCCGAATTGATTGTTGATAAACGTTGTAGTGAAACGTACACTACTTATTATTGCTATCTTCAATCAATTCACTATTTTAATAAGCATTTAATACGTATCACGAACAACATTTGCTTTAAATAACTAATAAATAATTCATTTAGGAGGAAGTGAGAGTTTTATTTATGGCACACTATACATCAACACGAGGGCCATTGGCGACGGACCTCGTTAGGCGATGAGGACGACACTTAAGCTGCCACCCCTCTTCTAACTATCTCACCAAATGGCGGCATTGAGCCTCAACAGATTTAAAACGCATCGGCCTCTCTACACAGCGAGTCTTCAATGGCACCAAGGCTCGAACCCACTACACTCCAACCACGAGTTTGTGACTATTAACCACTAGGCAACCACGGGCACAATTGATTTAGGAAGTTCCTCAAAAAGAATTGACCTTCCGTTGATAGATATATTATTATGTGAAAATTTTACTCGTTTCTTCATAAAAATGCTAAAAAACTTTTAAAAGCTAGGCTTTTTCCTATTTTTTCAAATCAATTTATTTCATTTTTAATTTTGTTTCGTTCTAAAATTCTCAATTTTTATATGTATAATTTACTTCAAGAATTTTGTATTTTCGTTATGAATTTAAAGCACATTTTTTTAATGACATAGTGATTTAATGCGACATATTCTAAAATTAATACAAAACTAATTCTCTTTTTAACATATCTCTGAAACATTTAAAAATACTCGTCAGAGCTCAACTAAAAAAAAAAAAAAAGGACATTTCATTAATGAAAAAAGGTTTGATAAGAAATTATTTCCTAAAATAATAAACAATTTTTAGAAATGTATAAAGATTGCCTTTATCATGCCCTTGTGTTAACAAAAATTCAAATTACATGTAATCTAATGCAATGATGTTCACGCACTTATAGAACGAAAACTTACACTTTGTCTTTTTTCCATAGGAAAGAAGATTATATAACATAATGCTGGGTTATTTCCTTCTTTGAATAATTCATGTCTTGAATCCAGTAGTTAAATTTTCGATTGCCTTCTTTGAAGACGAAAGAGAAAATTCGAATTCTGAATTCTAGGCAGCTACTTTCCTATTTGCGATCTAAGCTCATCTTTCTTTTACAGCTTTTTTCAATTTCGAAGTCATGTAGTGTTCTATAAATTAGTTTATTTAAGAGGCTGTATTATAAGTATTATAAAATATATTATTCGCAGCTTGATTTTGATTTGTAAAATTATCTGAAAACTTTATCATATAATGAACATGTTTATACCAGGAACATATCTTTAAAGTATTTATATCCAAGAGTCATTTAGTTATAATTTTATACGAAAAAGTTTCTTGGGAGTTTTTTTTTATTTATATTAATTATCAATAAACATAATATTGGGCGTAAGAGAAAGTTCGGTCGTGTTTTTCTAAAACCAAAAAACATTTTTTTTTTCATTTTCCACTTAAAATTTAGTCCAAAATATAATGTAGGTTGTTAATAACAGTACGCTATTTGGCTCGGTTCCATCCCAATTTTGATGGAGAACACCCCGGAGTTGGTCAGGAGCTTCCACCTCTCTTTTCCAACAACCTCATGAGAGGACTTGATGCTCGACGGCTGTTTAAAATACCCTCATGCCTTAAAGCAGGGGTAGCCAAATCAAATGACCTTGCGGGCCGCACATAAAAATATGTACCTTTATATCAGATTTGAAAACATTTATTGGAGTGAAAATTTAAAACAGAATGAATTATTATTACTGTTTTCATTATTTTTCATGTATACAGACATAGATAATATAATAATGTATGTATAATATAGTAATGCAATGGGCAAATAATGTTTAAAATATTACAGTTGCTGTTTTCTTGAAAATTACGGTGTTCCTTTTGAATTGATCTTTTGTTGTTACTCATTGTTGAAATTTGATTGTGCTGTCATTCGCAAACGATTAAGAATATACATTGCCCTTTATCTTAACCGTCCTCTGATAATTTTTTAAACTTTAAAAAACATATTTTTAGGCAATCCAAACAAAAAAGGAAGAAGAGAAATAAAAATCGCACACCCAGAGAATCACGTGCCATCAGTAGTAAAGAATATGCATAATGCAATTCGGAATTTATTAAAAAAATAATTTATTATAGTAAAATCAAATGTAACTGTTTGATAAAATATAAATCTATTTTAATCTAAAGGACATTTCTATTATCCAAAAGGGGGTTTATTTTAAAACAAGAACATGTAACAGGTAAATACATTGTAGACTTATATATATATATATATATATATTATTTTATATAAATTATTTTATATATTAGCTGTCCTAAGTCAGCAATGTTTATAATACTGCAGCATCCATTTTATAATTTTTAATCTCGGTTACTCATATGTTTTTCATTGTGTGATTTTCCTACTGTTTATGTGTTTTTCGAATGTGATTGTTGGATGTTATCTCTTATTTGTAGAGAAT
>BMAV01005191.1:100479-117743 GCA_019973955.1 Trichonephila inaurata madagascariensis
CGCTTTTTTAAAATCATGGTTCTGAACGCGTAGTCGGATACCTTAAAGGTACTACGAACATCAAAACTTACATTTTGAGATAAATTGATTTTAATGCATACAGTGAGACTTCTAATCGGCTAGGAAATAAAAAAAATAAAAATAAAAGGCTCAATTTACAATAAAAGATACATGTTTTTCTTACCTTAGACGTTCAACTTTTAAGCAAAAACGAAGTACAGAAATGTTAACGAAGTTTACATTTTTCGCTATTCAAATAGGCATGGCCCAGTTTCAACGATTATTTAAAAATAGGTTTTAAGGGCTTCTAATTACCCTAGAGGTTAAAGTAAGGTATTTTTATATATAAAAAGGTTAAAATCTACACAATTGAAAATGTAAAAATCTCAAATTGTCAAAAAAATATGGTTTTAGCATTCCAACACCTCTTAAAGTGTGAAGGTTTCAGAAATCATCTATAGCTTAGACCCAATACCTTTTAATTTTTTTGGTTTTTACCATCACTTATTTCTACAGAAAATTCGAAACGGAGTAATGAATAAATACAGGATTTTTCATTGTCTGCTGATAGATATTTCCCTCAGAGTGCATTTTTTGTCACCTTACATAAAACATTGCTAAGATAATTCATGAAATACTTAAGTATTTTATGAAATAATGGAATCCACATTCTTTAATGGTATCATATATACCAAAAGACGAGTGGTGCAGAACACTACCAAGAAAAAAAAATAGTATATAAGGCGAAATTATAAAAAAGGAGAAAAAGAGGAATTTATCGAAAAACTTTTACGTATAGTACTGAATTTTCAGTAATTATTTTATCGAAAGATCTTGAAGTAAAATATTTCAATTTTATTTCTAATGTTAGGGAATTAATAACGGATTATCAATTTAGATCAATTTAGTAAAAAAATTCCTTTGTTTAAGATATCGTTTAAATTTTGCTAGTGCAAAAAAAAAAAAAAAAAAAAAAAAAAACCCACTATAACATTTTCTGCATTATTTTTACAATCCTTTAGACTTTTCGTTCATTTGTTCATTTATGGATAAAACTGAAAGATTTTAAAAAGAAAAGCATTTTTTTTTTCAACTTCAGTGTCACATTTTCCTAAAAAGCTTTTATTGCTGACTTCAAATTTCTCTAAGGAACTCAAAAACTGTATTAGAGGGATATAGACAAAACATTACGAAACGAAAACCATAATAATGACAATGTATTTCACTTTAAATATTGCTATTTCACGTAAATATTCTTAATTGGCTATCACAAGTTAAAGAATTAATTAACAAAATACCTTAATATGAGAAAGACCAATTGGGCTTAACGCTATATAAATCCAGCATTTCGACAACGCCGGCCACGAGTTCTAGACCAAAACCAATAGGCTAGAATAAGTTTCAAATGCATAGGATGGAGGGAAAAAAACAACCGAGTGAGTTAATAACATCTCACTATTTATAATGTCGCACTAGGGATGACGATGTGTCTCGTAATTCTGAACCATGATCAAGTGATGAGGATGATATTAGAGCTGGTACCCTCTCTCCGAAATTCCACACCACGCCAACGTGAGGACTTTGAGCCTCGACAGATTTAACGTGCATCAAGAAGGTAGACGAATTGGATAAATTCGGATAAAAATAATAATTAAGGGTGAATATAGATAGATATTGAGATAGATAGATATTATATTTATTTATCTATATCTAATATATATATAAAGATAGAGAAAGAGATAGATAAATAGATATAGATGGATATATAAACAGATACACACACACACAGATAGATAAATAGGTAGAAAAAGATAGATAGATATAGATAAATAAATAGGTACAAAAAGATAGATAGATATAGATAGATAAATAGGGATAAAAAGATAGAAAGATATATAGATAAATAGATATAGATAGATAAAAATAGATATAGATAGATAAAAATAGATATAGATAGATAAATAGATATAGATAGATAGATATAAATTAGTGTCTCAAACTGTGGGGCGATCTCCCCCCTAGATGGGCGTGATAACCCTGCAAGGGGGGGGCGAGTATATCGAAAAGTCGAAAGAAAGATTATTTAAAAAAATTATTAATTTTCTGAAAATAAGCAAAATAAAATACACTGTGACATAATAAAATATAAAAAATTCACATTTACACTGATATAATACACTAATAAATGCATCAGTACCGCATACACAATGTGTTTCATAATTAATTTAACAGTACTAAGTTAACCAAAAATTTAACAATTTCCAGGGGCCCTATAGGCATTCACAAAGTTATATACGAAATTTAATACTTCTCATGATAATTTGTACGGTTTATAATTAAAGTTATATATATATATATATATTGTACCTTTGCATCAAAGTATTATATTCTTGACTCCCACGCATTGTTTTTGTATGGAGGGGAGGGGGGGGCACGATGAAAATTGTGATTCAAAATTGGGTCCTTAGTATAGAAAGTTTGAGAAGCACTGATATAATAGATAAATATAGATATAGAGATAGAGAAACGATGATTCAAGCTCTTTATTCTAATTAAAGGTAACGTAGATTTGATTTGATGTTTTATTAACATCACATATTGAAGCAACACGAGAGCGTTCGGGAATGGAGCTCAGTCAAGTGACGAGGATGACATCTGAGCTGGCTCTCTACTTTCCAAATTTCCACATCACGTGAACGTGGATGTTTTCAAACTCGTCAGATTTAATGCGTCAGCCCATCTATACGAGTGTCAGTGAGTGAGTGAGTGAATATTAGCGTCGCACTATTCAGTTACATGAGGACTTTTGAGGACGGACCTCATAATTTTGATCCATGGCCAAATGACGAGGACGACACCTGAGCTGTCCCCCTCTCCTAACTACCACACCGCACCAACGGGAGGACGTTTGAGCTCTCGAGAGATTTGACGTGCATGGCTCCCCTACACGGCGCGTCTTCAGAGGTACTAGGCTCAAACTCAGGACATGTTAGCCCTGAGTCCGTTACCTTGACCATTAGGTAACTACGGCCTTAGAGTGTCAGTACAATAGCTCGAAGATAAAGCAAAAGGAATAACGGCGGACATGTGTTCGGGATTACGACCACTTGGCAATCAAGTTTCGAAATTATTTTAGAAGAATATTTAAAAAAAGACACTTTAAAAATTTTAAATAAATGACTTAAAATCGGAAATTAACTGAAACGAATAAGGATGGAAAATGTTCCATAAAATTGCACATGAAATCCATTATGCATCTCTCTCTCAATCTGTTATCACCCAACACGTACTTTAACATTCCACGTAAGTAGTTTCTTTTTTTAAAAAAAAATGAAGTGAATTTTTGTTGAAGCTCAAAATACTTAAACGCTTAAGCCTTAGAACATATTAAAACAAACACTTTACAAGCTTTTATTTTTAGTGTAAAATTGTGATTAAAGTTCGTGCGACTGTGACTTATTCAACTAACAATTTAAGGCATTTCGTGTGTTAGAATAAAATAATTTGAAAAAAATTATAAAGAAATCCATCTAAAAGCAAAAATGAATGTTAGTATTTAAGTTATTGACTGAAACATACAGTGGGCCACAAAAGTGTTCGTACACTTGCAATTTCTTATGAAATTTAGTGTGTTTTCGACTAATAAAAATTAATATATTGTAATTTTTTTATTATATCTGCAACTTGTTCTTAATGGAATGACATAACTTTTTAAAAATAGTATAACTATTTTTAAAAAAATTAATAATCAAAAAGCTACTAAAAAATTACGCCACAAAAGTCTTCATACACTTAACAAGAATCTCAACTTAGCTTTAAATATTGTATTTCTTTCTTAATTTAGTACTTAGTAGGATATCTTTAAGTGTCCACAAGAACTTTCAAGAGTCTTGGTATAGATTTAATCAGTTTTTTGTAATTTCTGCATCGATTTTCCTCCATTCTTCTGTGATCATTGTTTTTACTTCATTTTTTGTGTTTATTTGTCATGTTTTCTTTTTTTTACATCAAAGTCTCGCCATATATGTTCTACTGGGCTAAATAGAGATTGAGGAGGTGTTTTCAAAATTTGGGGACAGTTATAGAGACACCAGCGGCGTACATTGAGAGCAGTGCGCTTGGCGTCATTACCCTGTTAAAAAATTAAGTCGTCTCCAATATCCAAATTTCGTGCGGATAATTTAAAATTTCTCTCTATAATATTTAAACAGAGCTCATGATTCACAATACCATCAAAAACTACCAAATTACCTAATTCTATGGCCGATTTACGCCCCCACGCAAGAACACTTCCACCTCCATGTTTTATTCATCCAACTAGATTCTTGGGATTAAGTTTCAGAAAATTCAAAATTGACAGCAAATGGATTGGGATGGCAGATAATTGAACATTTATGGTTCCGATGGACTTATAACTTGTAAATGAAAAAATAAGGAGTTTAATCCTATGAATTTATGTGGAACAAGAACACCATGCTTCAGCATAGAAGTGAAGGTGTTCTGGTGTGGGGGTGTAAATCGGCCTCAGAATTAGGTAATTTGGTATTTTTTGATGGTATTGTGAATCCTGATCTCTTTTTAAATATTATAAAGAGAAATTTTAAATTATCCACACGAAATTTGGATATTGGAGACGACTTAATTTTTTAAAAGGGCAATGACGTCAAGCGCACTGCTCTCAATGTACGCCACCTGTGTCTCTATAACTTGTCCCCAAATTACGAAAACACCTCCTCAATCTCTCTATTTAGCCCAGTAGAACATATTTGGCGAGATTTTGATGTAAAAAAAAAAGAAAACATGACAAATATACACAAAATATGAAGTAAAAATAATGATCACAGAAGAATGGAGGAAAATCGATGCAGAAACTACAAAAAAAAACTGATTAAATCTATACCAAGAAGCTTAAAAGTTGTTGTGGACACTAAAGGATATCTTATTAAGTATTAAATTAAGAAATACAATGCATTTAAAGCTAAGTTGAGATTTTTGTTAAGTGTACGAAGACTTTAGTGGCGTAATTTTTTAGTAGCTTTTTGGTTATCAATTTTTTAAAAAAATAGTTATACTTAATGGAATGACGCAATTAATTTTTTATAAATAGAACAAGTTGCTGATATCATTAAAAAAATTACAATTACAATATAGTAATTTTTATTAGTCGAAAACATTAAATTTCTTAAGAAATTGCAAGTGTACGAACTATTTTGTGGCCCACTGTATAAAGCTAAATAATAGCAGAAAGGAAAAAAATAAGTTAGCGTATGTGTAAAAAAAAAATTCTTATTGTGGATCTCTCTTTAGATTTACGCATGTAATTAAATTGTAATGAAGTTCTACTTAAAATCTTGTGATTTCTGGTGGTTTGACGTGGATTTCACACTGATGAAGCAAATTGCAACAATATTAAATTTTTCTTCATTTTTCAGAAATGCTTGAATTCTTCCTAGGTTGATTCGACGGCCTTCGAAAATCAATACTTAAAAGCACTCTAAATTTTAAATTCGTATACCTCTTGTTTTAAAAGTATAAAAGAATCGTGAAAAAAAATTATGGGTCTTTATTTATCGACAAAAACTTAACGACCTGTGGTAATCTATTTGATACAATCTTAAAAAACATTTGCTTTATAAAGACAGACTCTCCCACTATCTGTTTGGAATACAATCAATTATTGCAGAAATTGTAACGGAATTTAGAACATAGGATATTTATAGTACTCTAGTGTTATCAGACCTAACATTCAGATCCGAGTCAACAGAAATTATAACCACTGCTTTCTAACTGACTGTACTTATATATTCCAGGAAAAGAAACTTTTGAAAGAAGTTTAAATCTCTCCAGTCATGAATATTAGATTCTTTCCATCTCTTCAACAACTGGCTGAAGTCAGAATTGCTCTGAGATTCTTATACGAATTCCAATTCCGCATTGTCCTCACCGATTTTCAAGGTGTAATAGGAGGTATGGAGCACTTTTACAATGAAAGTATTCATCGGAGGGTATGCTTGATTAATTTACCAAATCCTATACGAAAAACAATTGCAGGTATAATTCGGGCAATGGGCACAGAGGTTGCAAAGTGGTACGATTGCCACAAGGATCTCTTGCCACCAGCTAATAATGATTACGGGAAGAAGATATGCTGGTATTCGCATGGAGCTATAGACTATTTCGCCACTGCCCGAGCTTTTCTACAGGACGACAATTTAAACCGTAGACAACGTTTTATTCTGAGTTGCAAATACTATTTGGAATATAATGTAGAAACGCTATGGGAAGACGTGTCTGACGACGATTTGATGTTTATTATGAGAAATATTCGATTTTGGATGGATGTATTACAATGGAGTACTGCACTCGACTGGACACAAATAACTTACGAAGCTGAAACTGGTAATTGTTATCGAACTAATTACCCTAGCAATTTCTTGAGAAATTGCTTATGGTTGCCATATTATTTCTCTAGACTGAGGAGTGTAAAAGCGAGATTTCGATGCCTGTATCTTGCCATAGAAAATTACTCTATAAGGCCCTTTTATTTATACTTATGTCTTGCTCAAATACAAGATTATGAAATAGATGACATGTTTAATCGTTTCCCGGAGAAATATCGCTGTAGGGTATTTGAATCTTTTCTATACTGGCCACTCCAAGGTATATTTCTGAGTATAATTGAACGTTTCCGAAGCAGAATCTCTAATGAAATTTATCTATATTTATTCAAATTCATTTTGTGCGAGAGATTCAAAAGGACAGTGCTCGATTATCAATACGTGTCTCTCGTGAAGCAACTTTGGGCACCATTGTCGGAAGAAACTAAAAGCTTTGTAAGGAAGGACAGACTTTTTATATTTATATCATATATACTAGGTAGTGCCGATAAAGATCCTATTCCATATAATTTAATTGAATTATTCAGTCGTCATTAATTATTGTAAGACCAGATTGTGTTAACCTGGAAACTGAACACTTTTGAAGTTATTGGACAAGTATGTGATCAAATGTTTAATGACTGTTAAGTTATTTACAATTGAATCATATTAAAACTGTATTTATCTGTAGACAGTTTCATTGTGTTTGTTTTTTATGTAGTCTCTGTGAAAATTTCGAACTGAGAATACATATTTTTTTAGTTGAAACTATTTTTTCAATCTTGAAAGGTTGGCTGTCTTGCATTCATTATAGGTCTTTAAAATTTCGAAAAATAATTGTAATGTGTAAAAGTAAATAGGTTTCATATGGAATGAGAATCTGAAGTATAAGGATCGTTTTATTCTAGAAAAGAAATAATTTAAAAAGAAACGCGGATAGAAAAAATAGTAAATGTCCTCTCTTCTATAGGATAGTGAAAGCAACAGGTAATATTAATAGGGTATTTTACAATGTGGGAAATGTGTAACAATTCTACATTAAACATTATTTAATGGATTGGTGTACTAGTTTGATAACACGGGGCACGCGCCAAGTTATTTATGTTCGCCAAGATGGGCGAAAACATTGCAATACGGTTACCTTGATATTTTTGCAGTTTTTGGAATTTTCCGTTTTTTAATTGATATTCATTATTAATTTTAATATATATTATGTAATTTTATTAATTATATAATATAAAAATTTATTACTGCTATATGTAATCATAATATTTGTTTATAATTGTTTCTTATTATATCTAATTATAAATATTATTACTTATGTTAGTTACAGTTTAATTATAATTATATATAATTATTTTGTTCATTTATAATTATTACGTTACGAGTGTTATGTATAATTTTTATATTACAATACGCTGATCATTCTTTTTTATAATTACTATTAAATTATATTATATAAAATTACTATATATATATTAAATTATAAGATTATATACTGCATAATATTAGTACGTGTTACTTTTTATATTATACTGTTATTCATTATTTATTGATTAATCATGGTTATTCTTTCCTGTATTCTTTTTTGAAATGTATTTGAAAACAATTTAAAATTATCTTCCTGACGATTTGATACCGCTTGGCCACCATCTTGGATTCAATTCCAGTGACAACAAGCGCTGCTTGGCGTGATACCCTTTTTCCGCCAAGTAACACTTGGCGCCTTGCCCCCTGATATCAAACTAGTTCTGACGAATGTTTTAACGCGGAATAATTGCGGCAACAGAGTAGACATGGTCACAAACTCGTAGCCAGTGTTACTTCAGTAGTCTTATTTTGGAAATGTAGTGGTTGTGATAATCTAGTGGCCAAGATATGGGATCATAGCTGGCATGTCATGACTTCGATTCAGTACCACTAAAGACCCACCGTGTAGGGAAGCGATGCACGTTAAATGTATTGAGAGCTCAAACGTCCTCGGTGTGGTGTGGTAGTTAGGAGAGGGCGGGGGGGGGAGGGTCCTCGTCACTTGACCATGGTTCAAAATTACGAGGTCTGTCACCAAAAGCCCTCGTGTAGTTGAAAATTTCGACATTAATGTTCACTCACTCACTATGTTAGAAATCTTAAATGTCAAGCGTTTATTACGCGTCACGTTTATTCAATGTCAAACTACTCAAACTTATAGAAAAAACGCTAAGCTGGCTAAAAAATTCTGATAATCGTAGAAATTTCAATATAAATTTTCTCACTTTTTTTTAAAGAGAGAAATAACAAAGTTTTGGCAAATTGAGTGGTATTGAAAACTCTATGGTAATATTAAATGAGTTTCATAAAATTTTGATTTATCGAATGTTTAATATTTTGAATTTTTTTTTTTAAAGAATAATTCCAATGTAAGGCCATGTTGTGCACGAAATTTTTAACTTATACTGAATCTAGATATTTTATTTGGAGATATTACTATTAAGATATGTAAAGGATGTTACTATATGGAGGAAGCCATAAATGCCAATCCCCGAATAAAATAAGGAGCCTTATACGCAGTACTTATATCATGTTTTTTCTAATCCTCAAACCCTTTGTACTTATCCCAAAGAGTTCAAGGCGGAAGGTGTTTTGCAACGACTGCAGAAAGTACATGCAGATATGACTTTGGATGAACACATTCTTAAAACGAAACGCTAATAATTGAAAATAAGGTTTTCATAATGGTTGGGAAGAAGCTATATGATTTTGGAACTAGTCCGCGACGAGTCGATGGAAATGATTTCGATAATAAAATTGCTCGAGAATTAAACTAAGATTTTATAGCATTATTGTAGCATCAAGTAACAGAACTAATTCCTCCATTAACTCCAGAACAAAGTCACGTTTTCCCATCAAGTGTTACGTACAACAGAATTCGGCAATGGTGCCCTCTTTTTCTCTCGACGCCCCTGGAAGGGTCCGAAAAACGTTTTTGCTAAACTTATCATTAATGTCCGTCAGAAAAAACCCCAGAAGATAGCAGTTGCTGTGGCTTCTTCCTGTATAGCCGCGACACTTCTGACCGGCGGTCGTACTGCACATTCCGTGTTTTAAAATTGCCTTTGAATCTTGCACATAAAGATTCACCCATCTGCAATTTTGGCAAATATATATCTCGAGGCAGGATACGCGACAACATGATTTTAGTTTGGGATGAAAGTAAGATGTCTCATAAAATGCTATAGAAGCATCGCATCAGACTCTTCAGGATTTACGAGATAGTACAGATACTATGGGAGGAATGATAGTTTTATTGGTTGGGGATTCCCGACAAACTCTTCCAATATTCCAGAGGGGTATACCGGCAGATGAAATCAGAGCCTATATTAAATCAAGCTTATGGGCGAAAGTTGAAAAATTCAGTCCGAAAACGAATATGACAGTGCATCTTCACAATGACGTAGATTCAGGACATTATGCAGAGACGCTATTGAAAATCGGTGATGGATGCTTGGAGGCAGATGCTGAAGGTTTTATTTTACTTTCTGGAGAATTTCTTTTTGTAATTTAGTAGAAAATGATGTAGATCACATATTGCTCAAGTTTAGCCGGGCTTGCAACAAAATTTAAATTGTGATCAGTGATTGTAAGCAAGATCAATACTGGGGCCTAGAAATGACGTTGTCAATAAAATCAACACTGAAATTTTAAAAGACGTGCAGGTGGAAATGAAGGAATATTTATCAGTGGATACAATCATGGATACAGAACAAAGTAATTCGAATCCCAAGGAGTTTTTATATTCGCTAGAGCTTTCGGGGGTGCACCCTCACATAAACTTCAATTAAAACCTAATGTACCAGTTATGCTAATGCAAATTCTCGATGCTCTTCGACCATGTAATGAAACGAGGTTTTGGATCCCAAAATTGATGCAGAATATACTTGGTACCACTATTTTAACAGGTGTCGGGAAAGTGTTATCATACCTCGAATTCCAATTATCCCCTTTCACCTACCTTTTCAATTCAAACTAGTCCAATTTCCAATCATACTGTTTTGCCGTTACTATTAATAAAGCGAAAGGGCAAGCATTGCAAATAGCAGGGTTGCATTTGGAAAATGCATGCTTTTCCCATAGCCAACCATATGCAGCCTGTTCGCGTGTGTCTAGTGCTCGAAATCTTCTCATATTTGCACCTGACGGAAGAACATATAATATAGCAGGGATGGCGAAGCAGTGGCACGCGTGCTATCAATGGCACGTGACACAATGTTTTGGGCACGCAAGCGATCAAAAATGGTTTGCATTTTATTTCAAAATAACAAAGTTCACTATGAAGTATCACGAGCAAACGTGAGTGATCGTTCTCGGGGAGCATACATGTTTGTTATTGTCTTGCCTTAGTTACGTCGTAGACTACAGTTGCTTATTATGCAAAATTTGTCTACGCATAGCATAGTTAATTTCGTTGACACAATTGTATTTTAAAGTTTTTTTGTGTTATATTTACGATTGTCAACTGTTATTCAACAAGGCTAGTTCAGAACTAAAAATCCAAGATAGTAAGTGTAACATAGAATTTCTACATTCGTGAATCTAGAAATGTGGTATTATTAGTAAAGGTGACAAAGCGGTGCGTGTTTTACGTTCTGGAACAGTGGAATGCAGAACATCGTCACTAAAATGGCATTTTGAAACGAATCCTCTTTGTCAAAAAAGCGAACCACAGCAAAAATAATTAATGGCTTAGAAACCGGTTGGCAGATGACTCCAATTCAGCATGCATTCTACTAAAGGTATCATCTAACAATCTGGATATAAGTTGTCATCCCATTTCCAGCAACAGAAATCACACTAATGTTACTTTGATTTGAATTACAGGTATAACTAAAACATTTTCAACTATAAAGTACAAAGGGTATTTTTACGTAGTATATAAAGAGTTTTGAGTTGTAAGTATTTAGTTTTATTATTTTCCTAATAATCACACAAGTCAAAATTATTTGGTGGCACATTTACACTTCATCAAACATTTCTTAAGAAAAAGTGGCACGTTGATCCATAAAGGTTCGCAACCCCTGTAATTTAGTATAGTGTAGCATCCTAGAACACAATATGTTTTGAGCTCTTTTAAAGATGAATTATTTATTAAACGAAGATATTTTCAACTTTTTAAAATATTAATTGTTTAAGTTATTGAATTCTTGTTAATTATATATTATAATAAAGAGTGTGTTTTGAGTTTTTTTAAACTAAGCTCAATTTTAGAATTTTTAAATTTTAATGGTCCCAGACAAGCAACTCAAAAATTTTCATATAATTTTGGTTACTTTCTAATGATTATGATTTTGACAGTTATTTAAAGACATCAAAGCGAGAGAAGCAGCTGGTAAAAGTTAGTAAAAATAAAAAAAAATATATATAAAAAAATTTTGATTGCCTTCTTAAGAGATATGATACATAAATTATATTAGTAATGTTTTAAGGGAAAAAAACTGTAGTTGGCAACAACTTATAATCTAAACTCTTCTGTCTCTCGTTTTAAGTTCTTCGAGTTCTAACTTTACTTTTCAAGTTTTAATCTCGCTTTACTTTCAACGAAGCCTCTATGATATGGTGGTGGCGGTGATAGACTCGTGGCCGGCGTGTCGTGAGTTCGAGCCTAGTGCCGCTGAAGACCCGCCGTGTAGAGGAGCGACGCACGTTAAATCTGTCGAGAACTCAAACGTCCTCGGTGTGGTGGTTAAGAGAAGGGGTGCCATCTCAGGTGTCATCCTCGTCATTTGACCATGGTTCAAAATTACAAGGCCCGTCGACAAAAGTCCTGAAGTAGCTGAACAGTGCGACCGACGTTAAATATTTACTCATTCACTCTGATGTAGTAAAATGTGCATAATAAATACATTTAATTATTTTTAATTAAATAACATTTGAAACAAAGTTGGCTCCGAAAATATTATTCATATTATTTTCTATTTTAACAATAAACAAATTTTATATTTCAAAATAGAGTAACTCATTTCCAACTGCTAAGAAATTTAGGTTTTGGCAGAAAATTCTCAAACAACGGAATAAAATAAAATTTTATTCCAACTGCTGAAAAATTTGAAATAGTAAATGACAAAAAAATTTGTTTTTAAAGCTAATTTATTTTGTAACAAAAAACTTAGCAGTATACAATTCAAATTTAGCAAAAAAATTAAATGGTACTTATGAATTATCGTAATCTTTTGGCGACATTATATCAAACGAAACGCATGGTTGCCAATTCAGCGTGTACGACATATAGGAAATCGTGGTTGCCAACTTGGCGAGATATTACCGCATAAACGCGAATCTAAGACGCACCCCAAATTCTCAACAAGTCTTTGTAAGAAATTAAAAAAAGTGTTAAACAGTTTAGAACCTGTAATACTGCTCTAACTGCTCCATATAACGCATTTTTTTAAAAATTCGATTCTAAGCCGCAACCGATTTTCAGTAACGTTAATATTGGGAAAAAGTGCGGTTTAGATTCGAGTAAATATGGTAATAGAGTTAAAAATTGTTGCGATATACATTACGTACATAAGTACATATTCAACTTACATGCTCCCTTTAAATAATATAAAGTAAATTTAAGGTAATTGAAGGAAAAAAAAAATTGAAAATGTCTAAATATCGCCAAATGTTACCATCGTTATTATTCCTTTGTTCGAACGTGCGAGGGAAAGGTTTCCACTATTTACTGTATATCACTGCATTTGTAAACCTTTCTATTTGAAAAAAATTGGTCGAGGGTATAATGCGTAAGTTCATGATTATTAATTCATTTTCCTTATTTATGAAAGGATATTAAATATAAGTAATACATTTCACATTGTTCAACGAAAAATGTAATTAAGTTTTTGTATTTACTTGGCTTGATTACATAATTTAAGCATACAAAAATTCCCTCTCAATATTTAGAAAATTATGCCTTTTTTCTGTATAATGACTAGGAATAATAATAATAATAATAATAATAATAATAATAATAATAAAATCAACAATTCCACTTAAAAAGAAAAAAGATTCTTATCTATATTAAGGTACACAGTGAATCAAAAGTTCCATTGAGAATTTCTGAAAAAGTAACTTAAATCTAGATTAAAAAATTCACTACCATTTTTGATAGCATACATAGTAAATATAATATTCTAGTACGATAAATACAGTTGATATTAAAAATTTAGATACAAATAAGAGTATAGTGAATGTTGATACACGTTATTGGTTTTATTTATATTTTGGTCATATTTATTTGCGATATAATTCAATATTCAATTCATTTTGAAATATATCGTTTGGTTTGTTTTAAATGGAATTCGCGAACGAAATAAAAGAATTAGAGAGAGAGATTTTGGTTTATATGAATAATGTTGGGTTCAATTTTATGCTTTTTTTATTATTTATATTTATCTCGGAGCTACAATACAACAATCTAAACAAGAACTTTTAAATAAAGGCATAGAAAGAAGATTAAAATGTTATTGGATTTAAAATTTTGAAAGTATCTGTGTTCGGAATTCACAAAGATTTATTTTATCTTTAAAAAATATTCTTTTTATAGGTTTTTTATTAGAGTAGATTTGTACGGAAAATTTAAACGCACAAATATTTATCTTGGAAAAAAAAAGTTACCTTTCATCGAAAAATATAAATAACAGAAGTTTATTTATAAAACAAATGGAAACGCGAGGTTTCGAGTAATAAATAAGTAAATGCACATTGGAGTAAAGAATAAAAATTATAAGCAATAATCTATATCGTAAAAAATAATTTAGTTGTAAACTATTAAAGTAACATTGTATATGTTTGTGTTGACAAATCTTTTAAATTTTTCAAGTACACTCATGCATAAAATAAACAATAACAATTATTAAATAGAAATAATTAATAAATCCCTAACCTAATTTTTAATTTTATTAAAAACTGTTGATTTTAATTATAACCAAAAGTAGTTAATGCAGTAAAAAAGTAGTTATACCAAAAGTAGTTAACATAGTAGTTGACAAGTTTTTAACCATTTGTCCGTTACGAAAACGCTGAACGCGTTCACATAAATCTATTGTTAAACGCTACGGACGTGCTGCACGCATCTATCTAGCTTTTGCACTGTTTCAAGCATTACAAACGCGTGTATCGTTTTCTAAAGCAGTTGTTTCTTTTGCTAAAAGAGGGCAGCAATATATTTTATGACTGAGATTCAAATACGATATTTTATTCATTTTTAGGTGTGAAATGTCGTCAGTGTGAGATGGGTTCACACATATTATTTTGGGCTCAAGTGTAGTATAGAGGGGGGGGGGACTTCTTTGGTATTTGGCGATTTTTATACAGATATCACAGTGAGATAACGAATTCATTCTGGCTTCTGGACACTTATCTATAAGTGAAGTAGCTTGGTGATCAATTTTGGTCACCAAAAGAAATTGACATCGCCAAGGGCCTCCCTATACTACACTTTAATCTTACCTTGTTTTAAAATGTATCAAACTCAAAGAAATTTATGAACAAAACAATCTGAATATTATGTAAATAATTTATATCTATTCTCAAAATATTTTGGTACTTATGTATTTTTGCAACAATCTCCAACTTTATTAATAACTCGCCACGTTGGCAACCCGGATTTCCTATGTGTCGTACGCACTGAATTGGCAACCATGTGATTCGTTCCATATAATGTCTTTAATTGGCTGCGATAATACGTAATTACCAATTTTTTACTTAGTAGTAGTTAGCTACGATTATTTATGATTTACTATATTTTTATTATTTGACTATAGTTAAGTAACAGATATACTAATTCCACGTTTCTAAAGAAAAAAAAAAATGGGGGAAAAATCTAAGCTCTGGGGAAAGATCCAAACTCTCGCACGACGAAAGCTCAACGGCGCACAGTGGGCAGTTTTCCTTATCTGGCGCACGGAAATTATTTTATGGCTTTAAAGTCTTCATAATTATATCTAATGATCAAAAATCATAGTAATTAATGTAAATTGGGTATTCTTTTCTTTTTTTTTACCAACAAATAAGATTAACCGAGTCTTAACTAATTTATGTCCAGTTCGAATTTGATCAATAATAAATGATTGCTAAGTAGAACTAGTTTTTAAGCAAGGATATAAGGATATTAACAGAAGCAGTAATTTACACGTGGGAGAATAAATACAAGAAATAGTATGGTAAGTTAAAAAAATTAAATTTAATAATTGCTAAAGAGATTAAACAAATGCAATCAAACATAGCATTGTGTAGTGTTTAAAAGGACTTGGCACCCTTTGAGCATTCTTTTTTTAATTTATGTATTTAAAAATTACATTTTAGCATTTCATATAATGTTTATTTAAGAAAATGATATGAGATAAAATTTTGCACATACGAGAGTGTGTGTGTATATTATTCACACAATGTTACAAATTTAATTTCCTTTAAAAAATTTGGAAATTTTTAAAATTCTACTCTTTTTGTGTTAATTAATTTTTTTGACATGAACTTTTTGTAATATTTCTGAAGATGTTTTAAACACCTTTAGGGATCGATTTTATAATACCTTAATTAGTTTTGGAGGAAAAAATAATAAAATGTTGAGATATATATATGCTAAAATTCAACCCAAAGCCTAATATTTCCCACACTTCAATTTTTTTTTTTAAAAAGAAGTATTCAATTTACATAAAAATGGATCCCTAATTTGCTACGTGCATTACATGTAAGACACTGGGAAAAAATGGAAGTGACTGGTAAATAATTGTGGAAGAGGCAGTGTTTTGAATGAGAAAAAACACGGACTGAGAAAAACCATTTTAAAATTTGTAATTCTGAAAAAACAATTATTATAAGCTTAAATAAACATAAAATACCACAGTAATATATTAGTTATATATTTTTCTTAAAAATAATAGAATATTTTTTAAAATTTAACTCTTCCGACAACCACGCATCATTCGACTCTTGGAGAAGAACTTTTCATTTCTATGGCACCTCATCCATTTTTCCCCTACAAAAAAGCAGAATTTTTTAACAATTTTTCTAAATTTTAATTGTTTTTGGTCCTCATACTTTTTAAAGTCTGTTGTAGTCCTAACTAAACTTAGGATTTTCTCTACTTTTGCGCTAGTATCTTGCTCTTCCTTCCACACATTGATTAAGGCACGCCGAGTAATACCATCGTACAACGCTGAAAAAAAATCATGACTTTGGGAGTAGCAGGAAGTAGCAGCTAAATCTGATATTAAATTAAAGGTCAATATCTACTCTATGTGACTTAAGTGTTACTGTGATCACAATCCTTGTCAATCCCAAAAGTTCTAGTCCATTAAACAAAAAACTGACATTTGTTAGTAGGAGTTAAATGCTGTGCTAAATTTTATGTTTTTACAATTTTTAATCGAACTTGAACCTAATTTGAAAATTAAATCAAGAAATTACTTACTCATGGGTTTTTTTTAAAAAAAAAAACCCGCTAAAATTTGCAAAATCCTTTTCAGACGGAAGGATAGAACTTGCGACTGTACAATGAGCTCTCGCAACCGATAATTGTTGGCGATTTCCATTCGCGTGCTGACAAAAACTGTTTACTACATGGCTAGGGAACTCAAAAGGACCATAAATTGTGGGTTGTTGTTTTATTTCACGCAATTTCATTTTTGGGGTTTCCGTGCGCCAGGTTTGGGAAAACTGCCCACCGTGCGGCCCAAAGGCAGGGACGTCTTAAGGTATCCGACTACGTTCGGAACCATGATTTTAAAAAGGCGCATAAATGAATAACTTTCATGATGTTTAAAGTCACTTAGATTAGAATACATGTATAAAATTGTTTTAAGAACATTTTGGCAAAAAAAAAAAAAAAAATTATTTAAATAGAATATTGCGGCAAAAAATTAA
>BMAV01005191.1:119820-152865 GCA_019973955.1 Trichonephila inaurata madagascariensis
ACAGAGAGAGAGAGAGAGAGACAGAGAGAAAGAGAGAGAGAGAGAGAGAAAGAGAGAGAGAAAGAGAGAAAGAGACAGAGAGACAGAGAGAAAGAAAGAGAGTGAACTAATAGTAGGAATTGAAAATTTTTTTTAATGAAGTGGTTTCGATGAGAATTTCTTATTATCCATACATCCAATTCAATTTTACACTTGTAGAATTTTAATGCAATAGTACAAATTAGATTTAAAATTGAAGCAAGGTTTGAAAGACTTTTATTATAATTATTAAACAAATTATTTTTATATGTAGTTTTAAGGTGACGCATTTATTTTAATAAAATGTCCTTTATAAGAATAACTTCATTAAATATAGATATTGATCAATCCTCTTCACAAATGAATGTAGTATTTCTTTAAACTCATTTATATGAACGAATAAAAAATATAATAAAAGATATTTTACGTTATTTATATATTTCCTTCAGTCAGTTAACTTAAAAGTAAGCTTTTTAATGATTTTTTTTTAAAAAAATATTTTTATTTTATTTTGTTTCTTGCTGAAGAACTTAAATATTTAATGAGAAAATCCTTTTTATCTTCAGAATTTTTCTTTTACCTTCCAATTTGAAATAAGAAGGAATTATTAATGTTTCTTGGAATTGAGTTTGCTAAAAAAATGTATTTTCATAACTTAAGATGAATACCATATATATTTGTTTTAGGATTGTTGTAAATAAATGAAATCAGAAACTCCTTTGATTAGTTTTAGAATGAAAATATGCATTTGCATTAATATTCATTTCTTTAAAGGGCAATAATTTTAAATTATTACTCAGCTGCAAAAATATGTGTGTGTGATTATTTTGAAAAGAAATAAAAATAACAACAACAACAACAACAAAAAAGACATTAGCAATAGATACGAGGGTAACTCTGAGTTTTTTGGGATACGTGCAGACAAGAAGTTACAAAAAAAAAAAAATAAATAAATACATAAAATAAAATTTAAAAAAATGATTAAAAAATAATAATAATAAATAAAAAAATGGCTTAATTTGAAAGTGCAAAATATTTTAACACAGGAGATGATATTTTATTGACAATTCAAGTTGTTTAGCATATAATAAATTTTAGACAGAAGAGAAAATGGAGCTGACGCGAGAACATTATTGTGCTATGATTTTCTATGATTTTAAGGGGGATTAAATGAAGACGAAGGTGTTTAATGGCTGCAATTAGTATTTGGTGGTGAATCTCCATGTCGTGTCACTGTGTTAAGATGGTTTAAATAATTTTACAGAGGTCACAAAATTATCTTCAAGATGAAGAACACACAGCAAAACCGCAGTCGGCAGTAATCCCGGATAATTTCTGCCATACGAAAAATGTTAGTGGATGATAATGGCTGTGTCTACCAAATGATATAGAAGGAGCTTAACATTGGATCGGCAGCCATACACAAAATTATTCACGAATATTTCGTGAATTACACATGAAAAAAATAGTTTGTTGTTGGGTCCTCCATAATCTCACTGAGCACCAAAACTAGCAGCATGTCAGAATCCGCATTATTTCACAAATTGCAACGGAAAAGGAAAAGTACATGCCATTTTTTGTGATTCTAACATGTCAAGAAAGCAAAGTATGAGTCTTTGAAGATGATCTTAAGTCGAAAATGGTAAAAAGACACTGAACAATGAAAAAAGTAATGTATGCTGTTTTCTTTAGAAGTTCGGGATTGGTCAAAGTCAACAAGTTGGAAACAGAAGACAATAACAGCAAACTGTTATACCATTAAATGTCTTCCAGAAATTCTGCAAGAAGTGAATGTTAGGGGACTAATGCTTCATTATGACAATGCATCTTTCCATACAGTCGGATTAACAGTTGAGTTTCTTAAGCAAAAACAAATTAAAGTTATAGAACATCCACCTTATTCTCCGAATCTAGCTATGTGTGACTTGTGGTTATTTTTTAGTCTAAAAAAGAGCTTACGTGGACGTCATTTTCATTTAGAAGAGATTGATGTAGCTGTATAAATGCAGTTTTTCATCAATTCCAAGAAAGGAATAGTTTGAGGCATTTAATCAGTTCGTCTTCAAAAGGGCATTGATGCTGGAGGACACAACTTTGAACACTCCTAAAATTTTGTAAGTATAACTTTAAAAACCTAGGAGTATCTCGTAGATTTCAGAATTACCCTTGATGTCTTATTTCTTAAATCTTTGATTTTATAAAATGTATAGTACATATGTGTATTAAATGTAATGTGGCTGAAAGGCCTCGTGTCTCGTGTTGATATCAAGAGTGGAGTGGAAGGGGAAATAATTCATATACCAGATGAGCCAAAAGATCGTTTAAAAATTCATAATAATTTTAAAACTTTCAAATGTGTGCTCAAAGTTTGTGAAATTCGTATACAAGTCAAACTGGAAAAAAAGAAGCTCTTGTGTGATTTTCAAATATGTCACCGTGAGTGCGAAAATGTTGCTAAGTGTATGAAATGGGTGGAGTATTAAACAATCAAATTACCATAAATTAAAACTTTAATGTTGGTAATTTACTTTCTAGTTAACTTAAGAAAGGTTACACATTTTTTATGAACTTGTAAGGCATTGAACCATGGGTGTTGCCCAACTTCTACATATTCCTCACGACCTAGAGGTGAGGAAGTGAATGAAGAACCAGACTTTGCCATAATCTTCATATCTCTTTATTAATATCCTAACTTAAGCAATATATATATATTTTTTTATAATAATATTTATATTTAAACCAAGTGATTCTATGGTGAGGAGACACACAATACGTATTACCAAATAATCGCGTCACTGACCACTTTGTTTAACTTTACCGGCTAATCCTAATCTCACTAAACACACTGTTCCTAGTAATTTAAATAAAAGTTCTTACCTCCCTATCTAGGGTAAGCAGCAATACTCTTAAATCCTAACTGACGTCGCTTTAACTCGTGTGGAATGGTATCCACCTTTAACTTGAACATACTGGCTTGGATATATTAAATCTTGAACGCAAGATTGCCTCTCACTTTAGCGTAATCACTTGTACACATAGACCTCGTATAATCACTTCCCGTAGCCACCACACGAATGCTAAACTTCTACTATTTATAAGATCTCTAATTTGAATATTTCTCACGTTTCACTTCTCGAGTTGGTTTGAAAGAATTGCCATTCTGGCCCCAAAGAAACCCCAAAGGAGATTTAGTGGAAATCGCAATGAGCCCGTCACAAAGTCATTACCATGTAGAATATCTATGACAGTCATACATTCTGCGTCCTTTTTTCCTTATTTGGCAAATGATCAGAAGTGTAATTTGTATACCCCAAATGATCGTCATCCAATGTTACCTGCTTTAGAAGAAAAACTAGTCACATGATAATCATACGTATTTAGTAATCCCTATGAGTAAATGTGAGTTTTATAAATTATTCGGAAATTTGGATTCTAACGCTGAATCTGAGATTTTTGCAATTTTTTTTCCCTTTTAGAATTAAAAATGAGTTCAAAACACCCAAAAAGTAAAAAGATTAAAATCTTTTGCTCATGACTAATAGAAAATGTTACCCCCCCTTTTTTTTTCCTACGTTTTTTCCCCAGATTTTCTGATCCGTATGTAAGACGACCCTTATTTGAACTTATATAAAAAAATGTTCCAATAATTAGAGGATTATGCATGGATTTATTCGGGCTTTTTAAAAGGAATTCTCTCTATTTATTATTGTTTACTCTCTTCAGCTCTCTAATGTATTAGACGCAATGTTCAAAATATGTGTAATGCTTTTTGTTACTTTTTCATCATATTGATTTCTTTTACTATCAACTATTTGCCTTTTCTTTGATGCATAAGTATCAAGGAATTCCTTTTAAAATATCAGATAAAAAAGTAAGTTACATTTTGTTTGTTGAAATTTTTTACATGAATCTAGACTTACAGAGTTATCAAACTTCATCACACATTCAACATAAAATACGAGCTTGAGAAAGTGACATGCGAAACTAATTCACTATAGTTATAATTTAAAATGAAAAGGTTAATTATGAGTTACTCATATTGCTTTTGCTTGTTAATCTTTGACAAACCATTTTTGCAATCGTAATTTATAATCACATATCCATTTAG
The DNA here is from genome assembly GCA_019973955.1 of Trichonephila inaurata madagascariensis. Taxonomy (NCBI): domain Eukaryota; kingdom Metazoa; phylum Arthropoda; class Arachnida; order Araneae; family Nephilidae; genus Trichonephila; species Trichonephila inaurata. The sequence continues at coordinate 123,947 of BMAV01005191.1, forward strand.
TATACAAATCTTAGTAAGCTCTTTAAGCATTCTATGTATGTATATTTATAAACACCATTTTTATCTAATGCCCTTATGTTACATTTTTATAAAGTTACATCATTATTTAATTCAACAGTCTAATAATGGGATTAATTCCAGTAAATGTGTTACCAGAAAGAATACACTTCTGTTGTATATTTGACAAATAAAATATATTCTCTGAAATCAATAAATTTATGAATATAGTTTAAAAATATGTGCTACGCATTTAATTTTTTAGAGTAAAAATTTTAAAACTTGAAATTCTCTCTCTCTTTTCCAGTTTAAACATTTTTACTGAAATCAGCCCTATGTAATCCAATAAATGAATTCTTAGAATTTGTTTCATGTAAAGTTAGTTTCACTCTTTGAAACATTTTAAATTATCAACCTAAACTATAACGTACCAACACCAAGGTCGATGCCAAAAACACTAATCTAATGTAAGAAATGTTTTAAGATTTCCTTTTACATTTCGGCGTCGACAAATCTGCAAGTTTGCTTTCGATATGATGTAATAATGATGCCACGCTTTGTTAGAAAACTTTCACTAAATGTTTCCTCGCGCGGCGATGAATATTAGGTAACGGAAAGCTGAAATATTTCCTCCAATGAATAATTCATGTCGAATCGAACAGTGAAATTTTCGACTGCCTTCTTGGTGGATGAATGGGAAAATTGGAATTTCGAATTCTAGAGTGTCTTTGCAATATTTATGATCCAGACTTGTGTTACATTCACAAATACCTGATTGTATTTAGGAAGGCTGAAACAGCACATCGGCTTTCAAAAGATCACTTGCAGCACGGTTTTGTTCGCTGAAAGGATTTCGAGACGTGATCTTGTTGCAAAGATGTTTGTGGCCCAAACATATTTATATAATGTTTTTACAGTATATTCGCGATGCCGGGTTTTACTTTTAAAAGCGTTGGGCTGTTTTTATTTAAAATAATTTTGTCTTAGATTTGCTATGTTTAAAAAACTAAAAATATGAGGGAGTACTTTTTCAAACAATAAAATTTATAAAATGCGGTGTTAGTTTAACCCTTAAATGTATGATTTTTTTGTTTTGAGTTTTTGAAAAATGGTTTTTTATAGGAATGTAGTCATTGCATACTTAAGGGTATAGTACCTTGCGGAGTTTTGATATTGCACATTTTGACGTAGTGTTTCCGATTCCTTATAAACCAGTAAATTCTCCTTTTAATATGAGTTTTTAAATTTCGTGCAGCAAAGTACAAAGTTTAAAATAGAAAAAAAAAATGCTGTGGAATTATTGTATTTTTTAAGTAGCATAAGTAGGAATATAAAAATAATAGGGACTAAATAGCTTTCTATCTGTTACCTAAAAGATAACTTTTGAAAGATTTAAGGTAGATCCTATATTTTTATATAAAATTAAGAATGCCTGTATTCTTTATACCTCTAATTTTAAATTGATATATTTCAGTATATTTTAAAATTTAAGGAAATATAAACAATTTAAAATACCTTTTTTTCCCTATTAATCATACTACAAAATAAATAGTTGTGATCTCATCCCAAAAACTGAGGCATACAGAATACAGATCTACTAGTATATTATACATACAAAATATCATAGCTCTGCAATCAATACTTTTTTTTAATCTAGTGGGAAATTTAAAAACTGAGAAAATCAAGTTTAAATATTAAATTAAATTTTTTTGCATTAAAATAAATCCTTTTACACTAAAAATGTATCCATTTCATATATTGAGGCTTCTTTTTCCATAAAATGTTCATGCATATTTTTTTTCTTATTCTCAGTGTCTTACGAGCCTTTTTTTGTGAGAGATATAGACAATTTCTACTCCTTTTATTCGTGCCTGAAAATCAAAAATGACAGAAAAGTACTTTGTTTTAAGACCCGGAAGTTTCATTATATCTAGGCAATTAGCTAGTCCTTCATCAAATATCAATGTTGCTTCATTTTAGACCAATATCAATTGTTGTTTGGGGAGATCCTGATATTTTTGGTCAGTAATTCTAAGATGTAAAATTGAGATATCAACCTCGTCACACACTTGACCGGAATTTAAAACTACGAGAGGAGTCGCCAACAGACCTCATGTTGCTTCAAAGTACAAGATACTGATGAAACAAATAACAAATAAAAAAATTCCAAACAGAACCTAACGAAAAATCTGCTTGTTTATATTTATCTAAAGATCAAGTCATTTTTTGACATTTACATTTTTTATTGCTGAGTGTCATTATTGTCAGCTTTCGACGAGGCTTGTTTTAAAACGTTCTCAACAATCCATATTAATTTCTTAACATGTTTTTGAAAATTCGATTTTCTGAACTTTCGAAGGTACTATTCCCCCTTAAGATTAAAAAATAAAAAGGTAATAATAATGTACTTATTTCTAAAAAAAATTGCATGTAGGTTTTGGGCAACATACATTATTTCCCTAAAATCTGGCATGTATTCAATATAAAACTTTCAAATGCAATCTCAAACAATAATCGACAAACAATAAGTCAAACAAACTCGCAAGATCGGTAACAGAATCTAATGTTTACATTGAATGGATAGTTCACTGAAGATATCAATACTAACAATTTCTGAAAAAGAATGGATAAAAACCATTATAATACCAACAAATATCACTGAAATTTAGGAAACATCCCATCTATAGAAATAATATCTAATTGGATAAGTAACAGAAGAGAAGAGGTACTTTAGTTTTTCGGGCATTATTAGTAAAATGATTGCAACTCCAGGACTCCTATATAAGTTACAATTAATGAATAATCCTATATGTAACATCTACAAAAAATAATGATTGTAAACACATTCTCTTAATTTGGGAGAGAAATATACTTTTCGAAGAAATAACTTGTGGAATTGTAATAACCTCGTTGAGGTTATTGGTGTTTGGAGGTTCGAGTAAAGATCAGCCATAATCAGTTCAAATTCCACTTCATTATTTCACTAAATTAAATTTAACAACTCAGGGTAGGAAATGCACAACACTACTAATTATAAGAGTAATCACACGGCAAAAATGATGCTTAATATTTGAGTATAATCTAATTCAGTTACTTTTAGAACACTTTGGACTTCTACGGTCTAATTCACTGTAATTCTGTTATTAGTTGTACGCCCTTCGGTCTCTATGATTAAACTATCTTATAACTTAATCGTCAATTACCGATAATTGATTATCTAGAAATTACTCATCGACTAACTCTTGACTCTCTTTCAACTAACTTCGCGTATCTAAAAGTCAATCCTTAAATGGAACCACTCCTTTGCAAGAATCACGTCTTCTTCTTCCGGAGAAAGTTTTTAATAGAACAATAGCCAAAAAGAAATAAATTTACCCCAAACGGATTAGGGACAGGTTCGCAGATAGACCCTTTATAGAATATACTGAATCTAGACCCATGCTATAAAATAATCTTCAGAGAATTTTCGGAACATGCACCAGTTAATGAGCAAGTTTTTCAAAATCTGTTTGCAGAAGATGAAATTATTTGTTACATAAGAAGGGAAAGGCACATACATATACTCATTTCAAGGGAATAATAGCCTTTGTTTCGCAATATTCCATAAAACGTGTGATCTGTAACCAAACATTGATAGCTTACTTGACAACAGGCGCGAAGTAATTTTTTTTCAATTAGATAAATCACTCCATTTTAGGAAACTCGAAAATAGGAAATATCTCTCCATGCAACTTACTGACCTTAAGGAGCCCCCCCCCCACACACACACATTTAAAAGTCGAAATATAATTTATATTTCGCCAAAAGTAATTTTTTTCTTTCAAGCATGATTATCAACTGTCTATGGTTATCAACGTGAGTTCGGAAACGCTACGCATAAGTTTTTGAAATAAATTAATTAGAACTGGAATGTAGACAATATTGGCAATATTATGTACTTAAAGGTTAAATCAGTATATAATAATATTTAAAAAAAGAATTTTTTTTTCATTTTTGGAATTCTTTTAAAAGTTTGATTTAAATTTTAAGATTTTTTTCACGATATTTCCTAGAATAATAACACTTTAATTAGGTATGCATCTGCCGTTTTATTATTTTCGCATACATTTTAATTGGAATTATTATAATTACAAAATTTTTTGTGACGGAAAACTATCCAAAGACCATCCAAAACAGCCATTTTCATAAACTGTTTAACTTTTACATGCAGAAATTTCAAAAATATTTAAAGCTTTAAGTTTTAATATAATATTCTAAACTCGTTTAACGATTTTTAATGGTGAATTTAATTTTTGCGTAATAAAAAAGTGGCAGAAATATTTCAAATAGAGGCTGTTTTTACCCGTAGAAATTTCAAAAAATGTTTAAAACATAAAGTTTTAAAATAACATTCTAAATTCGTTTAACGGTTTTTAATGGTGAATTGAATTTTTACGAAATATTTAAAACAGATGCTGTTAGAGAATTTTGGATTTATGCTAGTGAATGCATCGTTAGCATGCCGCGCGGTACCCCTTCTCCTCATGCTGGTTGAGGTGGAGATGTCGCTATTTATTGATGATTCCTGAGGAATCCAAATGCAACATGACTGAGAAGCCATTTAATCAAACTCGAAATGATGACAAACAAAAAAAAATGTAATGTATACACTAATGTCACTCATTTCTAGTGTAAGTATTTAACTAGGAATGAGTGAGTAGAGATGCAGACTAGACGAACAAAAGGGTAAGAATCAGTTTGTACTTATCTGAATGAAATGTAACACCTTGGACTTAGAAAAATGTACCCCCACCTTAATTTTGAATTGTGAAAGCAGCTGCTACAATATGGTTCTACCACGAATTAATGTATTGACATCGTCCTCAAGCACCTATCATTTTCTATAACCATCTACTATTATATATAATCACATATTTCATTGACTATTTATACGTTATTTCATAGTGACGTTCATTTGCTAAAAAGCTTTGTTCTAGCTATAAATGTCTTCTTATTTGGCTGTACCGAAGAAAAATCGAGTTAGATAGAATATTACATGGGCAACCCATTGTTATAAGCTTTGTCACTCATTCTATTCTTCTAAGTTATTCAAATACATCCGTTTTTAAGTTCTTACCTTAACCTTTTCGTGGGTCATTTATTTCTCTCTTCAATTTCTCGCAGCTTTTTATGTTTTATTAACAATTGAACAGTATAATTTAAGGAAATATATTTTATTTTGCCGAATTTTACGTTTACATTTAAATTCTAGGGGTGGGAAGAATACTTCCCAAGGAACCATTTACCCTCATAAAGAAAATTAAATTTAATGGTGATTATCTGCCATGAAAAGATGAGAAGCATGTTGTAATGCACAAGGGGACACCACGTTTGCACACATGTAGCATATCCTCTTTTCTTGTCTCTTTCTGCGACATTTCCTATATTGTCTATAGTTGGAAATCATCATTGGCATATTTTTCATACTCTGGCTAAGCCCACACCATCCAAAACAACACACTTCTTTGCTTGGAAGCTAGCAGGACGTCTTTTTGTTGAGGAATATCCGTCTATCAGCTGATGAGCTAATGTTATACGGAATGTTAGCTGGTCTAAACTTCTATTTCTTTTGTTCACTTGCCACAGTATGAAACTATTTATGATGGCAAGATCAACAAGAAAATAAAAGACACAATGCCACGGTTTTACAGATCTTCTTATTTGGTATCTTTCTTTTATTTGATCGAAGCGATGAACCCCTTCCATGGCATTATTATATACAGCGATGGCCTTTGGACAAGGTACTTCTTTAGTACCATTTTTTTTGTACGATTTACAGATGCCATAACTTCTGGATTATGTGCAGCAGCACAAAAATGAAGCGGGAATTAATCTACCAATCGTTATAATATCAAGGCTAATATAATATAATGTGTTTTGCGCTTCGCACAGATGTATTTTGTAAGATCATGTACATGTAAATGGGAAGTAATCTTCTCAAGGCCCGCAAAAAGGGTTAAATATTGTTGTTAATTCACAAATCAATACATGCCATATAATTAAACAAAATAAAATAATGTCATTTTAAACGTCTTTTATTTAGCCTAACGGAATTCCTGTGTATAAAGAGTAATTTATATTTACAAAGCAACACGGAAAATATCAATTTAATTCACGAAATGAAGCTGGATATACCCGTTTCTACTTCGCTGTTAACAAAACCTTGTCTTGCATTACAATCTGATGAAATATAACGCTTTCATCATTTGTTTGAAAACTTGCCGCTAAATGTCTCCTCTCGCGAGGATGAGCATTATGTAAAGAAACGCTGAGATTTCCCCGTTGAATAATTCATATCGAATTAAGCTAAATTTTCGATTGTGTCCTTCGAGAATACAAGAGAGCATTCGAATTTTAGTATGCCTCTGCAATATTTATATTTCACGCTCATGTTACAATTACAGATATATTGTTGTCATACGTAAATGCATTTTAAAAGCTTGGTATTCATCAAGACTTTGAAAAGACAACTTGCATTCGTATTTTGTTTTCTGAAATGGTTTTTAGGCATGATTAAATTGTAAAGATATTAGTGATGAAAACATTATATTTATTCAATCTTATCTGTTTTCTTTTCCTTTTAACACGTTCTTTTTAATTGAAAAGAAATATAACCTCTGCCATTTTAATGCATTTTATTCTTGATAAAATCTGTCGTGGAAAAGAAAATCTAAACTTCGGAAAAGAAAAAATACAAGGAAATATTTCGAAATGTGTTATGTAAAAAAAAATCTATAAAGAATATTTTGTAGCATTTTATTATTGTATATTCTACTAAGAAAGCATATCACTATGCTTTTGGAAATAATGAAACAAACAAAGCTTTTAAGCTTAATTTAAGCCCATGGAATGAAGTGTAAAAAATTATTTTTGATAATTAGATTTACATAATATTAAAGAACTCAATATATAATTGTGATACCGCCCCCCCCCCCTTAGGTGACAGTTTCTTTGATTGTCAGCGTGAGCTAGAGGTGTAGGGTTTGCAAAAGGAATAGATATTTTTAATTCTTAATATGACTTTATTAAGAATGAAACTTAAATGTCTAACAATTTAGATAATATTATTTAAGCGAGAATGTATAATGAACAAACACACAGTAATAGTTAAACCGAATCGCGTAACTTAGACCACTATAAATACTTAATCCGCCTACTCTCACTTCTAATAATATTACAAGTCCTAATATCAAATAATCAATCCCAACTTAATCCAAATTTAGTTTCAATCTTATGAAGAGGCGTCTGGACGCGCGTGCAGTGGTATGCACCTTGACCTAAATGGCTTATCTTCAAGGTAACTTCACAAATGGTTGTCAATTCACACATAACATTCCTCAAATTGCCATACGACTTACTGAAACTTCTGTTATTTAAAAGCTATCTTATTTGGATTTCTTTTTCACATTTCGCTTCTTGGGTTTTGGTTGGAACAGAGTTGCCATTAATCTTGGCCCCCAAAGAAACCAGAGGTTATGTTAAAGAAAATACGCGTGAGCCCGTCACATAATTGCGTTAACAAAAAGTACTGGAAATAAATGAAAAAATGCAATGTTAACAATTTGTAAAACTTGCCTAAATACAAAATAATAATAATAATAATAAAATCAGAATATTAAATATGCCATTGATTTTCAAACACACATTTTACATGCTTACCATGGCTACTTCCTGTTCATTGGCAGATGAAACCTATTTATTATAAGCATAAACTTTTTTTCGGAATATACCCCTAAATGGTTTTCAATGAGGATCAAGCTGGATGTCTTGACGAAACTTTTAAATTTTTGTTTATAAAACCATTCCTCTGTGAATTTGGATGTAAGGTGAGAAACAATGTCTGAAATATCCAGTAAGAAACATTTCTACTTATTTACGTATTATATTATACTTATTAAATTTTAGGCGTCATTTTCAGCTATATATTCCCGGTGGCAAAACTAAAATCCATATATATGTTTAATTTTTGTATTTTAATGTAATATATATCAGTTTTTTATATGTAGAGCCGCAAAAGAAGACGTCGAGCAACAAGTCCTCTCGGTTGGTGGAAGGAGAAGAGAGGGAGGAGGCCCCCTGAATATCTTATGGTGTTCTTCCTTGAAATTGGGGTGGGACCGAGTCAAATCGCACTGTCATCTGTATGGTGCTCAAAGCTACGTCTAACGATAGGCCCAAATCCAGCCCCTTACCAGGATGAATTTCTTGGGCTAGATCTGACTTTACTGTTGATCAAGTGGCATAAGTTACAACATCATATATATATAGAGAGAGGTTAATAAACTTTACTTGTGATAGACTGAAATGACTTGAACATCAAAAAAATATATCATTAAAATTTCGGTAGCTTAAAAAGGTGGTTTTTACAGTATTGTAAACAATTCTGGCTGAGGACAGCTTTTAAATATACACGAAAGGGGGGGATGGGAAGCCAATTTTATGGCTAGTCAATTTTCCTCCTTTCCGTTTATAACACTGGATGGTATATATATATATATATCATTAAAAGTTAAAAATAATATTTCAAAGTTTTAAAAGCTTACTCTATTGAGAGATTTATATTAATTTTTAATTCTAAGAAATAGAAAAATATAATATTGCACATTTATTTTTGTCTAAATTTTCTCTCTAAATAAGGACTTTTGAGCTCTTAAGTACACATATGCTAATTACAGAACTAAAAGGCATGATATTTAAAACAATCTTATAATAAATATCATATGCACATTAAAAAACTTAAGACTGCGTTTCAGACATCAAATCTGCTACACGGAAAAACTCTTTTTCTTAAAAATGGGCGAAGGATAAATTTACAGCTAGCAAGACCTAAGTTCGCTTTACATAAAAACTTACAGATCATTTTGAATAGTTAATTTAATTAGCTTTTGCTGGAAAAGCGTTTAAACTCAAAGAAAGAAAAACTGTAGGTAAAAGGTTTGTTTATCTTGTAAAATAAATACACCTAGCTCTATTTATTTTTTCCGAAAGGAAATTCTGTGGAACATTGCTTTTTTAAATTAAGTTTTCTCAGAGGAGCTGTTTCATCATGATTTCACTTTGAGTTAGCGGTTCCCGTGACTGAAAGTGGAGAAGCAAGATTTAACAGGAGTTTTTGGTTCAAGTCAGCTTCTTGTTTCTTCTGTACTGATAGAATTTTCAACGATTAAAAATAAAATTCTTAAATACTATCCCATTTCAAAAAAAAATGACGAAGAATGAAAATGAACATTTGTTACTACTTTCGCGTATTTTTTGTATTAACTTTCAAAATATTCAAAAGTGTTTGATTCGTAACTTTTTTAAAGTATCTTTTTTTTAAAAAAATCTAATTATGTTCTTAGCTTTTTATTTTATGTAACGTTAGAAGTTTTAAGTTATATACTGAACACTAAAATAATTACGAATGACTTCAGTTTAAGCCTATTCTTAATTTGTATAAATTTCTTATAATAATCCAGAGGGTTTTTCTTTCATTTCATGAAAAAAATTTAAGTTGACCACATTAATTCAAATATTTCTTTTTCCTACAAATACTAGAACAGTTTTAGAATACTTAAATTTTACTGGGATGAGATTGTGAAGATATGTAAATTTTGCCAATATAGATCATGGCTAACTTAATGGGCTAAATTGGCATGACGTCATAGTCATATGATATCTGCTATCACAGGTTTTTGACCAATCAATTCATAAAATCATGTGACATCATAGTCACATAATAAATTCAATCATGACTTCTTTTAAAGAATACATATTTGTGAACAATAAAAACATCCAATGTTGTTGTTGTCGTGTGTTTTTATCCTGGGAACATATGAAATACAAGTGAAGAAGAACAGAAAACATACAATACAACAGAAGAATATACACATTTATTACAGATGATTATCCCAGCATATAACAAGAAGGGGTGCGCTGCTTTCCTTTCGAGACGGGAATCTATTACAGGCGAAAGACTGACTTCTTTCCCGAAGAAGATACAACCATGTCTTACTCGGGATTCGAACCAGAACCCACTCGGTTACAAGCCGAGGGTCATAGCCATCATATTGGTTGGGCGGCATAACGCCCAATAATAAACAAAATACAATTGATTTAAAAATAGACATCTAAATATAAGACTTCATATATTTCGAAAATATTTTTGAAAAAATACATTAACATGTTTAACCAATTCTAAAAACGAAAATTTTACCTAAAATTTACAAGGGAATGACAAGTATGCTTGATGTCAGTTTTGAATTCAATGGAGAACACGTGATTTGCCTTTATCATGTGACCGTGAAGAATTTAGCTAATTGAAGCTAAAAATGCAACAAAAGGTTTTTACAATAATTTTACATTGCAGCTATTTCAAATATTAATCGACAGAAACTCCACTCGTGGCCAAGACAATGTTTTTTGCCGTGGATGTATGTTGCCAAGCTTACGATTGCATACATATAATATAAAATGCTGATTATTGTTCTATTGATTCTTTAGTTCAGTGGTTCTAAAATTTTCGATCACCGCTCTCTCTTCTTTATGCATCGGCCTGACATCCCGGGACAATCGTCCTCCTTTAGGGAGGACAGTTCTCCTTTTATAGGTTCTGTCCTTCCTCGAAAAGTGTCCTCCTTTTCAATATTTTAAAAATGATCTGTTAATCTCTGTATTCAGAGATGAACTAAACATGTTTCCAAAATGTCGAAGATTGGTCTGAAACAAGTATCAAGTTTTCAATGGTATTTTTTGACTTGGTCTCAAGTAAAGTGGGCAGATATAGAGCATTACGTTGAGATTTTATCGAAAGAAATGCCTGATATTAAAATCAATGACAATTGTCTGTTTGAAGTAGAAAGAAGTAGAATGTACATTTAAATTCTAATAAATTCGAATAATTGGAAAATCAACATGCTGAGAAATTGGTAAGAGATGGGTGAAATTACTTAAACCATTTCACAAAAATGAACAGATTCCATATGAAAATGTAATTGTTCTTGTTGAATTTACGTTGTGCTTGCCCTGGAACTAATGCACTAGTTGAAAGAGTTTTTTCAGTTTTTAATGATTTTTGTAAAGTAACTAGTGGGAAATCAAAATTGAATGTTAATATTTTAGCTACAGTGCTTACCGTAAAATTCAGTATGAAGGATATTTTTTGCCCGAACTTTCCGATATATTAGAAAAAGTTATGTTGGAAAAAAAACTCATTCAATGGAAAAATACTCTTTTAAGATAATAATTAAAAAGAATATAAGCGTAATTAGCGTATTTTTGTTTGAATTAATAGAACGTCTCATATATTTAAGCTGTAATTTTTTCTTGATTTTTCGTCCTCCTTTTCATTGTAAAAAAAAATGGTCACCTTACCGGATTCCTAAGATTTCGAATACCCTTGTCTGACTCCCAACACATGGCTGAGTGATTTAAAGGTTCCTCAATAGTCTTAAGACTACCTCTTCTATTTATACTGACTTTTTTAAAACTTTTTTTTTCATTTAAGAAAACAGTAAGCATCTAATTATATTTGTACATAAATATGTTATAAAATACTAGTTTCAAATAAATAAGTGATGTAGGCCAGCGTTTCTTAAACTATGGAGTGTGCCCCTCTAGGGGGCATGATAACTCTACGAGGAGGTCGAGAGCATATTGAAAAGTCGAAAACAAAAGATTATTTACAAAATTATTAATTTACTGCAAGTAAACAAAATACAATCGCACATAACAAAAAATAAAATACGCATTTATACTGATACAATACACGTATAAATGTATCGGTATTGCACAATGTATTTTATAATTAATTTAGCAATACTAAGCTAAGAACAAGTTTAATAATTACCAGTGACTTAAGGGGTTTGTCATATATAAAATTATATGCAAAAATTAATACTTATCTTTATAATTTGTACGGTTTATAATAAATCCCTTTACTGCCGATTAAAAGTTAGGTGACTCGCTCCCCAATGCCACCGTTTTCCATGTAGGCATGCGCATATGATGTATTGGAGAGGGTGAGGAAGAAAAGGAATAAATAAGCAAATCGTCTGAAATAAATAAATCCTTCGCAAACATTGTCAAGGTCTTTTTATTGCGTTTCAAAACCTTCGGAATAATTTTATGAATAGCAGTGCATAAAGATGATCGTACTTCGGAAAGACGTATATATATGCGTTCAGGGCAATTAACGCTTTGGCTGAGCGAGATGTCAGTGGCACTTAAGAGGTCAAAGTCTTATTATAGTTTTATCGTCAAATTACAGGATTATTGAATTCAGTACATTGTTATTGCATGGAGGGGGGAGGAGAAGTTATGATTGAATATTGGATCGCCGATATTGAAAGTTTGAGAAGCACTGATGTAGGCATTAATGAGTAAGTAATGCAGGCGCAGTTACTTTTTAATGCCTAGGGAATCGAGTTGGATATAATCGTTTTCGTATTGCCATGCTATGTGAATTCTTTATCTTTTCACATATGTTTCTACTGAATAATGTTTGATAATATTACGTTTTAGTAATGGCTATGTAGTTACAACCAATAATAAAATGAATTAATATTCTTGATCGAAATACATGTTAAAATAAATATTTTTAATGGGGACAATTTAGTGATCTAGTCTTGGACGACACATCTTTTAATTTTTCCAAGAGGAATTTCAGAGTCATTAAAAGAGGGAAATCTTGTCATTAGATGAGATACCTTCTAGAAAGGCGCTGTTGACCACAATTTAAGAAACGCTACTCGAGTGTTAATAAATAGCATACTCGATACTTAACTAATTCAGTAGTGTTATGAACTCCATAAAAGTTTCAGTAATAAACATTGAAAACTGATTATTTATGAATTATTTTACAGCATAAATAGCACATTCAATGTGAATAAAACCATTTGTTGGCACTGGCGTTACTAGTACTGAGTGGTGTAACGATTATTATTATGACAACACATGATTTCGTAGTCGGAGAGCGGATGACGTATTGCCGGAGATTGTAGGGGAGAAGGGCTGCCCAAAATGCCTTTCCCCTAACGTTCCGAATAGACTCCTCTAGAGAGGGACATGCGAGAGGACCGGTTTTTGAGGGTGCCGGCTGGAAGAAGAAGGCAAAAACGTGGTCTGTATGTAAGATGGTTTTTTAGATGTTCTTGTAAATAAATGTATATATTTATATCTCTAGCCTGGCTGTGAGATTTCGTACTCAATACGCTACAGTGGGCCCTGAATCAAAATTCCTTCGGGGCCCTTTTATAGATATGAAAATAGTCGTACTGTAGCTACACATATTGGGGCCCCTGTAGTTCGGGGGCCCCGTATCATTGATACGACGGTAGTTAAGCTCCTGTGCGTTGGGCAAAGGACAAAAAAATTATATTCTACTTAATTAAGGAGGATCTCTTGTGAAAAATGTCATATGATTTAGTTATAAAATATAATAAGAACATATATTTCATAGAAGAAAATCTTTGGAGTTTAATGATTCACAAAATATGTAAATAATATTGAGAGAAATATAATTGTACATTTTTAGCTTTCTTCAGTAAGACGCTTTCACAAATTATGTCATTGGGAAAAATTTTTAAGATTGAAAATATTTTGTATTGGCTGAATTCATCAAAAGTATGAGTACCAAAAAAGTAAAACTGATACATTTGATAATTAACACAGTCAGTTGTAATAAGTGTAATCTGGTTCACTTTTTAATTTTCTTCTATTTAACCAACATCTTTCTACGAAAGACTAAAATGAAGGAAATAAATTCGATCAAATATGTGAGACTCGGTTTATAGGTAACTGTTTTATAAATATAACTAAATTTATATACATAGATATAATAGAGTCATGTTATGCAACAACAAGTTAGATAACGTCTAATTTCTTTAACTTGAAAGATTCATTCTTATATTTTCTCCCCGCGTTTCTCTTGCCATAAAAATTTAAAAGCCAGAAAAAGTCCATTTAAATATTCCAAAAAAATTTTTTTTTCATTTCTTAATAATAAAACTGTAACAAATTAACACAGTATAAAAATGCTTTATGTATTATGATTTATGACTCAAACTAAAAATTTTACTTAAGAGTTATACTTTTCTTGCACTAAAAGGACTGAAATATTAATGCTAGGAGTACATACACAATAACAAAAGTACATACATAAATAGAAACCATTGTAAAAAACTAAAAGTAAATGTTATATGCATAGATTTAATGTGAAAAATTCAGATACATAAATACTTTTCTATTTTATTGTAATTAAGGACTATTGTGAGATTTGCTTTTAAGGTATTATTTATATGTGTATGTGCATCTCTGAAAAAAATTCTTTCATCATTGGATGCGTAAGCTATTATTATTTTTTTTAGTTTTGCAGTGCATATTTTTATCAATTAATAAGTTATTGTAGCATCTAATCACAACCAAAATATAGATTATTCTAAATCTATATAAATTAACTGCCTATATTTATTCATGGGAATTAAATTTATTGCATTATACTTAGGATACAAAAACAAAACATTTTTTAATAAATACAATAAAAATTTATTAACTGGATGTAACACACACACAAATTAATTAGTTAATAGTGATAAAACATTGTTTAAAATGGGAGCAGTTTCAGTAAAGATATACATATTAGAAAAAAACAGCGTTGCAGAACCTTATCTAAATAAATAAAACGTATTTTTTTTTTGTAATTATGAGAAAATGATTTGCATCTTAATTTGATCAAGATTAATATTATTTAAAAATTTTATCTATATTTTATGTGCATTTTTTTAAATTTAGAATTGCTTCAAACTTAATTTAAAAATTTTACAGTTATTTTTTTTCCAAACAGGATGATAATTATAACGTATTTTAGAGAAGATGAGAGTATTTAGAGTTTCTAAGCATGTGGACAAGCTTATTACCTTAAGTTGACCGCGATCTCAATTATTTCTAGTAGTACTTAAAAATTTACGATAATGCCTCGTACAAACAAATATAATGGCAAATTTATGTTCAAAAGCATTTAGTAACTTCTTTTTTTTTATTTAGTTCTTGGAGTTTTGAATTTTAAATTACATTATCTTCTTAGGGATGTGATTAATTTGAAAATTTCTTCAATTTGATTTAAAGAAGTGATTCATTAAAATTATTTGAAATATTAAAAAAACATATATGTTCGAACTATTTCTATCTTTTGATCCAAACCTCTCAAAAAATTCTTATTTTAGATAAATTACTTGAACATTTGTTTTTAGCTCTTTTCCGTTTTGCTGGCGTTGGCAATAAAGTCGCCAAAAATGATACAACCGACGCCAAACGGAATATTCCCATTGGTAACCATTTACTACCATATATTCAAAACATGTCGTGGTATTTTCTTATGAGTAACGTCTTTTTCATAACACTCTGGAAATGGATGAAAAATAAATGAGAGTTAATATATTTTTTTTCTTATGCATTTTTTTGTGTGTTGTGTCTGTAACAGCGCCAACTTGACGCGATTTGCGCCGGCGAAACGGAAAAGCACCAATTATATATATATATATATTATGTAATACTTATCATTAATAAAAAAATAGAAATATTATATAAAGTACATTTAATATTTTCTAAACAAATAAATAAATTAAATAAAGCAAATATTTTTTCTTCTATTTTAAAATTTACGAATGAGGAGACATAGTTATGAAACATAATGAATAAGATGCACCTTAAAGTAATTATTAACAAAGCTAATTTTATATATATTTATATATATATATATCTAAATGTTGTGTAAAATAATAATATTTTTTTTAAGTAATTTTTAATTAATCTTCATCAACTTTTAATCAATAAATATCTGAATTCTTTTTGAATACATCCCCTTTGATTATTATGAAAATTTCATTAGAAATAAAAGATTACGTGTTGCGAAACTACTCACGATAGCATTTTTACGAAAAAAAAAGCATCGATATATTTTGATGTAGTTCTAATTTTGTTTTGCTATTTTTTCTGTTTTTCGTCTTGTATTAAGGAATTAAAAATATCCGCGATATTTTTTCACGCTGCAACGCTTTCTCAATAAAATTTTTTATCTGCCCAAGGAAAAGTGCCCAGAAGGAGGAAAGGATTTTCAAAAATTTCGTAGCTTATACGTAGAACGAAATAGAGAAGGAAATATTTTTTCATAGATCTTGAAAAGTCTCATGAAAACTTCTAGTTCTATGAAAAGGAGATTGGAAGTTTTTTTAATGGAGTACTAGGAAAAGCTCTTTAGAACGCGTAGTGTAAGTAAATGAAAATATAAAAAAAAAAACCCTGACGTTTGAAAAGGGCAGTTTCTTTTTTTTTTCTTTTCTTTGAATTACATCAAAATTATTTTTTTAAATCGTGTTGAGTAGTCATTTCCAAATGTTTTTAAAACAATCGCTTTTTTTTTACTTAAACAGGCTCATGTGTTGAACGCTATTGCTTTTATATACTTCAATTATTTCTCTGCCTTTTAAAGCAGATTTTGTTCCAGTAAGGCTGAATTTGATAACTCGAAATTAGTCATTTATATTCCTTGCGGATTTATGTAAATTTTCTATAAAGACATGTTATGTGAATTAACTATAAAATCAAACGTTACTAATCATTCAGGGCATGTAAAAAAGAATTTGCAAATATATTTTTTCTTTCCGAATATTTTAGTCTCAAAATAATGATTAAGACACCTTTTATTTTTTTATCAATTTTTATGCAGACTATTGTAGAATAAAATTATGAGTAATTTATTATTTTTTTTCATTTTCTTTAAGTTATTTATCTAATAAAATTTTAAAACCGCATATAGATGCATATATATATATATATATATATATATATTTGTTTTTCAAATAGCAAGTTGAAAATTATACAACCTCTGGCAATAAAGTTCGGTGAATAGTCCTGTAACATTAACATAGATGAAATATTAACGAAAGTTACCTTACTGTCCTTTGAAATACTCACCTCCTACAAGTATGCACCACTGAGATCTGCTATACATATCCTGGAAACTTTGCAAGAAGTCTTCTCTTAGGATGGGGTTCAAATGCCTCGTCACATTTCTTTGGATTTGTGGAATACCGTCAAATCTCTTTCCTTTCAAAACGAGTTTGAGTTGAGGGAATTGGAAGAAGTCTAGAGGAGAGCGATCTGGCGAGTATGGTGGATGTTCAATTAGCACTCCCCTTTTTTTTCCAGGAGCTGTATGACGATATTGGCTGTGTGAGAGTGAGCATTGTCGTGAACAAAAACCATGAACCCTGTTGTGCGTACTGGGGTCTTACTCTACGTAGACGTTTTTTGAATCTGGTCAAAATTTCAATCTAGCTTGAAGCATTCATCGGCAGTTCCTCAGGTAGAAATTCCTTGTTGATAATGCCTTGAATATCAAAAAAGTCGATGAACATCGTTTTGATGCGTTATTTTTCTGTTCTGATATTTTTCCGGCGAGGTGATGCAGGAAAACGCCATTCCATACTTTGCCGTATCGTTTCAGGATTTTACCTGAGACATCAGACTCATTCTGAGTGACAATACAGTCCGCATCCGCAGTTTCGACAAAATCCTGTGAAGCTTCTAAATGTGCCTGCCTTTGGTCGTCAGTTAAGTGACGTGGCACAACACGACAAAGCGTTTTTCTCATCCCTAAATACTGGGTAACGGTTTGTCGCACTGATTCACAGTTAATCTGCAGTTCATCAAGTATCATGCGCACAGTTAATCGACGATCTTTCGTGATTAAATTTCTCACTTTCTTAATGATTTCGTCACTAATGGAGGTCACCGGGTTTCCGCTGCGAGTTTTGTCAGAAATACTTTCCAGGCATTCTCGAAAGTGGGCGAACCCCTTGTATACACACTTCATGGACAGTGCTTGACCTTCATGAACATGAACCAGCATCACATAAGTTTCTTTCGGTGTCTTGTCAAGCTTAAAAAAAAACACTTTAAATTGATCTTTTGTTTGTTAATTTTTCTGCTCTCAGTTAAGAGTCAATGCTCTGAACAAGCACATTGTAAAACAAGTCTTACGCGGAACACAAACGACACTCAACTGAACAATGGTGGATGCAGATAGTCAACACCTGCCGCTACACAAGGGCAGAGTTTTATTTCGCCAGTGTCGCCAGATCAGCCGTTCTGACTTTATTCACCGAACTTTAGTGTGTCAGATGTTGCATATCTCTTTTTCAATATGTATATACACTGACCTTTAAAAGTTAAGGTCATCCTCAAAGTGATCGCAGTAACAATAAACTCCATAGAAGAGTTTATGTGAATGATAGTTATGAATTTTAAGAAAAAGTAATGCAAAAAAAGCAATAGCAATTATTTTTATTTGAAAGAAGTGGAAATTTATTTTGAGGTTGAGGAAAATGTACATAATGAAATTTTCGCGATTTCTAGTGTATGTTTTATGTATGATTACTAATCTTCAATAACTGTTGGTAATTTGTTGAAAATATTCTTGAGAATACAGCGATGTCTAGAAAACAAATTTTATCGGATTCGTTAATGTGGCAGATGTTTTGATGTGTCATCGAGTTATCAGACGCTGATGCTGCTGGATGCCTCAATGTGACTCGCAGTGTTGTTGAAAGACTGTAGAATTGGTTTAAATCTGAAGATATGTTCAAGGTCTACCGCGAGTTACAGGACTTAAGGGAAGGTGTTTTCTATCTATTTTGAACCAAAGGAAAAGTATTAGAACACCTTAACTCATTGTAGATCCTTCTGTTGCAACAGGAACAAGAGTGTCCTCTACTGTGGTGCATGAGGGGGGTGGTTCTCCCCCCCATGTCATAGACAGAGATGTACCCCTTTATGTTGGGCAAGATAAATGTTTCCTGGAACAGGCAGCAATGGGCTTCTATACTCTTTGGAGATAGGTCCAGGTACACATTGAAGAGTAATTCAGAGGTTCAGCTGATATGGAGGGAATACTGCACCAGTTACAACTTTTTTGTGTTAAATTTGTGACGTCTCTCGCGTCCTTCTTCTAACATAACTCCTAAGTTCTTTGACGGCCACGATTAATGGCAAAACTTTTCCAACCCAATACCAAGAAGAGAAACGGATCGAATATGTAAATGAGATATACTTTAAAAGGATAGAAAGTTTGATGAGAAATAGAACGGCAAGCCTAGAGATAACTTAGTGTGGAATCATTCGGATGAAGTGTTAGATGTCCTATAGCTCTGGAAGAAGGATACGTTCATCTCAATTAAATTATAAGAAAGTCTGAATCTACTCATCTAAAATTACGTGATAGGTATTACCTCAATCGATGAAGGAAGGTGACTCTACAAAAGGTAATATTTTGTATAGGAGGTTAGATTAGTCAGTTAGTTTATTATAATTGGGATAAGTGATCTGGTTGCGCGATCTGACTTAAGTATAAGGTTTAATTGGGTGTTAACTCTCACTTTAAGGAAGTTGTTAATTAGAATTAAGTAATTTAAGTTATTCTTAATAAAAGTTGTGTTAAGAATTACATAATGTCTCATCATTTAGATAATCCCACACCTCTAGCTTACGCGGATCCTAATAGACATAGTCATCACAGGATGGCTATGTCGCAAATTAACATTGGATTTCATGTTTTTATTTTAATTTACTGAACGACTTTTATAGGAAATAATAATATTTACAATTGTGAACTCAAATTAATGAAATATTTTTATCCTTCTTAATTCACAAACATGTTTTAAGGCTTCTCAGGGGTGTTAATTTTGTCTCGAAAGCTGAAAATATAAACAATTTTCAAATGGATATAATTCTTTGAAATTAAAATTAAATAATTCGAATCTCTGACATATTATTTATAAAAGAATGAAGCTTCAAAAAAGTACAAAATGTCTCAAATATAAACATCATTTTCAAAATTATAAACATATGAAAATAAGAAACATTTCTGTAATAAATATTTGATACTTTTTACGTTGCACATGCTATTTTCTAAAATAATAGCCTTTGCATGTAAAAAGACTTTATAGAAGTATAAAATGTATCATACTCTTTAACCCTACCTAATTTTAGAATTATATATCTTTTGTATTTCAAAATGTTTAAAAAATATTGAAGTTTGTAAAAAAATTTAAAAAATGTAATTTTTTTATTTTTTAAAAAATATAATTTTTTATTCTATTTATATAAAAAAAGCTACAGTGTAATAGTAATACATTTAACTTTATAAATTAACTTACTGTTAGTAATTAAGGCTACTATTTTATAGAACATATCATGCACAAAACAAAAATTATTATTTTTTACAGAAATGTTTCTTATTTTCATTGCTTATAATTTTTAAAATTATGATTATTTTTAAAAATTTTTACATTTTTTTTTAAATTTCATTTCTTAATTAAATAATGTGTAAAAGATTCGAATTATTTAAATTTAATTTCAAATTATATCTATTTAAATAAATATTTGTAATTTACGATTGTCTTTATTTTTTGAGTGCACAATATTCTAAATAAATGTCGACACTTTTTGTGTTGAGTTTTACTTTTATCCCCATAATCATTTGGGATTAACAGATTATGATCCTATAAAATAATTTTCTATAAAAATAAACCAGCAGGAAAATGCCAATTTTGTGTTTCTAAATTTCTCAAGATTTCTTTCTCATTTTCTTTTTACAAAACTAAACATCTCATTTAAATTTAACACAAATAAGCAATGATGTCTTTTTTGAAATTTTTGTTAAATGTTTTCTGTCTCGAAGATGCAAATGTTACGTAATAGAATTCAGAAATATTTTCTTCGCTGAATAATTTTTAAGTCAGACAGAACAGTTAAATTCTTGAACGCTCTCTTTGAAGCTAAAAGAGTAAATTAGAGATTCCACAGCGCTTCTACAACATTTATGATTAATGCTACTTTTGCAGTTGTATTTAATCTCTGGACTAAATTAAGATGCGCAAATGTGTTTGACATTAGAAAGTATCCCACTCGAGAACATATTTCTTCAAAATTCTTTCAATAAGTAAATACATTTGTATAAAGTTCCAGGACGTGATCTTTTAAGATTATTGTAGCGGCCCAAAATATCTTTCAAAGAAAGTTATTTTTTAAATGCTTCGTTGTGTGTGTGCTCTTGTATAAAAAAAGGTATGATACAATATATATATATATATAGTATAATAAAATAAAAGGAAAAAAGTTCTATAACCTACAATGTCAAAGAAGAAAGAAATTGGAGTTCATGAGGGACAACAAATGTAGACACAAAAAAAGTCTTTGGACTAAACTGGAGACCAATTATGATTTCTAAAGCTGTCGCTGAATAAGGCAAGCGATTTAGGGTTAAGCAATGCTTTATGGATCCACCTTTCCCGTACAGCAGAAATTTTCGACATAATGGAAGAAAAAAATAGGGCCATGTTGAAATGTTAAGCCTATTTCTAACACATGGATGGTAAACCTGACAATATAGTAAAATAAAATTATGAAAAGAGAACATTAATGTATCTCTCACGGTATATATATATATATATTTATATATTATGTATTACCTTTATATATTAAATTTATATATGCATATTACATTTCTCTTCACGTATAACCTGACTACCTGTTACCCGCATACTTTATGGGTTATTGTTATGATGTTGTATGAATGCATGAATACGCGTAAACTGTTTTCAAGTCATTGATTTATCTTATAATTAAGCTTACGAATGTATTGAAACACATTCTTATATTCCTTTCCTATTAATTTAAAAATGAATATCTAGAACAGGGGTCGGCAACCTTTTAGCAGTGACGTTCCAAACCAATCTACCAATTTGATTCAGCGTGCCACACAGTAGGACATTTTTGAAACAATTCAATTCTCACAATAATTCATGCGGAGTTAAAGAATAGAGGTCAATTATATAGGTTTAGAGTTTTATTTTATATTAATTTTGCATCATTTAAAGATATTTCTTATCATAAAAATAAATGGCATAAAATATATAGCTATTTCTTCAACAAAAGTAAAAAATTAAAATGTCACATTAATTGCACATTTTTAAATATATTTATTAAAATAAATAGACTAAAATATAAGTATTTCCCTTCATTATCGTGAAATAAAAAGATAAATAAAATTTAACGAGAACCTAGTGCTTGCACCGCTCTATACGCACACACTTTCATATCGCAAAATCGGGTGTATAATTTGTGACTTCCAATTCGACACGATTCTGAGCATCCAGTTGTTAATTTCTTTGTGGATTAAAAAATATTTTTCATAGGTGGAAATATTTTTTTTGCTTAGATACTTAGAACCGAAAGCGAAAGACAGAGTACATGTAGCTTTCTCTCTTTAAATAATCGAGTCTCTCCAGTATTGACATTCAATAATTTACAAAAAAGCTGTAAGTTTATCTTAAGAGATACCTTTCATAATTTTCGTAATTAAGAAAATGTTCATAGTTTTGAAGATGTTTGACGAACAAGAGAGAGAGATCCATTACAAATTTTTCAACTTCCATCCACTCGAAATCGGTAAATATGTAAAGTAGTGCAGAGCTCCACTGTGTGTGTGTGAAAATGGTACCAATGGAAAATTCACCCCTGATCCAGAAACTTCCTTAGTAACTTCTCTTGTGAATCGATTTCCGTAAAGTCCTTTCTCAGGAAATCTACTCAACAAAAATGGCACACTTATCAACTTTCAAGTTTACAATTTTGGAATAGTTCCAAAACAGGTATATTTTATGTGCATACGAACCTGAACCTCCGAAACCTAAGCATTTCAGTCAATTTCCCTAAAATCCAGTCTTAATGAAACTCTACTCAACAAAAAAATATACTTACCTGATTTCAAGCCTGTAAGTTTAATAGTAAAAAAAAAAAAAAAAATCGGGAATTTTTATGTATAATGCCCTCTTAACCCTTTACTGCACCTCTTGTGTGTAGATTTTTTCAAAATCCATTCTTGGCGGATCTCTTCGCAACAAATGAGCCTCGCTTACCGATTTATTAGCCTGTAGTCCTAGTACTAAAAATTCTGAATTTTTTTTATCAAAAACCTTCCTATATTCTTTCTTGTATAAGTCAATTTCCATAAACCCTTTCTTAACGGACATCTATTAAACAAAAGAAACATGATCCTCGAATTTCACATTTGTAGTTATTGAAGATCACGCGATGAGGGAGTTGCTTACATATTTTAAAATAAAATTCTATACATTTTCATTTTTCAAAAGTATTCATTAATTACGAATAATATCATTGTTTGTATGTAGTTATGTATTGAAAGAGTTTTTCATTTAAGTTTATTTATTTTTTCTTAAAATTGAGTGTTAAGTTTTCAAATGATCAATGAATTAAATATACTGTTAATTTTTTTTAATACCGTTTTATTAAGAACATAAAAAAATTCACAGAAAACCCTTAAATGTCTATTAGAGTTCGATATGCATATTTTATATAAAGATACAATTCATTAAAACTGTTTTAATTACCGTAAAATCCGGTGCATAGTGCACACCGGCGTATAATGCGCACCTATACTTCAAAGCCTCATTTTTTAATTTTTAGGTACATTCGCCGTATAACGCGTACCCCGGATCAACAAAGAAATCTGCCATAGACATGTGCAATATTCTTATGTTTTGAAGTCACATATTCGACTTATTATCCGAAGCTATAGAAAAAATAGTATCCTTTTAGAACTATAGCCCTTTAAGTTCATATGGAATGCTATTCCTTTTAAATAAACAGTACTTCGATATAATGTAGAAGTCTAATTTTTTTTAGCTCCTCTCTTTCTTTATTTTTAAAACTTTCATTAGCATACCCGGCGTATAATGCGCACCCTTAAATTTCGATCTTATTTTTTGTGTTAAAAGTGCGCGTTATACGCCGGATTTTACGGTACAACATTTTTTTCTTTTATCGATATAATGAGCACCAAATAAAAAAGCAAAACAGTCAGCATAACGAACATAAAAATATAGAATTCATTCAACATTCAATATAAATTTTAATTTTTACTCAGTAAAAATTAAGATACTCTTAAGAGTTATTTAAACATGTATATGAAAAGATAGAATTTTGAAAGAGTGGAATATGAAGACAATATAACAATTATAAGGGAGTTACGTCGTAAAACTAACACTGAACTGTCGCACTATATACTTTATGAAACTTTGACATGATTTAGAATCATTGGATGCTGCTGATGATTTGGAAATTATTCAAATGGACTTTCCTCTTCTTAGTGGGTAATCTCTCATCAACATAGAAGAACGAACTTATGTAGAGAGAAGAAAGGAAATTAAAGAAAATTAGCACATCTAAAAAATTAATTTTGAATGATTTTGAAGAATTATTCAATGCTATTGTGGGGGAGGTTCCATCTCAATTTATTAAAAAAAATGATGCAAAAAACAATGATGAAAAAAGGAACCTTCGAAAAAGGCTAATATAAGAAAATGATGTGCTATTTTATTGCATTTATATATACTCAAGCCTAAAACTCGACAACCATGTATATTTGACACTCAATGCATATGCTCGAAAAATGAAACCATATACTAGAAAAAAAATGAAGATATTCTTATGAGAATTCTTTTAAATAAATATATATGAAAGGTAATATTGTGTGTGACGCCAAAATGTGCTTCTGAACTCTTATTGAAGAATTCATTGTTTGGAGAATAACTTGTATTTACTTTCATATAAACTCGTTTTTTTAGAATAGACAGAAAAGATGAATATAGGTACTTGAAATTGATCTTAAAAGACGAAGTTAGTTCCATAGATTTTCAAGAACAGCTTTAATGGATGTTAATGCAGCTTGACTTTAGTGAAAAAGTTTGGGTTAGGCTCTGAGTGAGGAAAATGGATATCAAATAGTATAAGATTGATCGTTTCAGATTTCTGATGGAACTCAGAAATCAAAAAATGAAGAATGAAAGGAAAGTATTGGATTTCCCAAAAAGGCCAAATATTGACTCCTTTTATTATTTTTTTTTAGTTGAATCCAAGGAATACTCCGTACATATGCATTGGGGCTCAAAATTAAGAGAACTTTTAGATTTTGTGGATTATCTCTCGAACTACTGGACAGATTTTAATGAAATTTGGTACCAATATAGGGCTGATATAACGCAAAAAATTACCATTCAACAATTGTAATATACACACATGGTTATGTGTAACCCTCATAGAAGTCAAAGTATGAAACAGCAGCTGCAAAATATAACAAAAAATTTTTAGTAGAGGGGGTATGGTCTCGTTCAGATAAACATGCTTTACGCTGTGATTTTACTATACCGGGAATAAGAGAATTTATGAGTTACTGTGGCAATTAATCCTTTGTTCAGCAACTCTGTTTTCAGGCCTTGGATATTCTTGAAGAGGGTTTGCGAGTTGCAATTGCCCTCCCCACAGAACGTCCCAGGCATCCTGTATGCGGAAGGAATCTAAAGATCTAAATGACATTGGATTGTCTCTGGGTTTCTCCATATGAACGTACTGCGAGAACATATGAAGAGAACCGGGGACCCGTTACCTGCCCTCTTATCTCCGAGAAAACGACCATTAAGACTATGGAGGCTTGATGGTCTGAGCAGACATCACGTTGGATGGCCGCACACACCTCTATGGCTTTGGAAGTGGCATTGTGATTGCTTTGAGGTTTCGAGATTAGGTCTGGCTGACCAATGATTGTCTTTTCACTGGTGTAGTTGGCCATGCTTTTATTTTAAAGGATGACAACGCTTGATCCATAGACGCCATTGGGTCAATGAATTTTTGGAAAGTGAGGTTACTCCCCGAATGGATTGACCAGGTAGATCTCCAGATATCTTCCGCCTAGGACATGCCTGAGAAGCTATGGGGAGGACAACTGCAACTTGCAACTACCCTCCAAGAACATCTAAGGCTTGAAAACAAAGTTGCTGAACGAGTAAGATTAATTGCCACAAGAACTCATAAATTCCCTTATTTTCGGTATACACAAGAATTTTTTAGCTGGAAACACATGATTGCTTTTATCGGCTGACTATGACGTCGTATGAGTTTTTGAACTGATTGGCTAGAAACAAGTGGTTATCAATACCATGTGACTATGACGTCACATGAATTGGGCCTATTTAAAGTAGATCTCTGTCTAACGTCATTATGTATTTTTATTTCTGTAGAGTCCATAATTTTCAATTAAATGCTTCATTGCATTTTTTAATTTGTTACAAATATTTGATAACAGTGTATTTTAACAATTACCAAATATTTTATTTCGTTGAGTTTAAGAATGAATAAATATTTTTCGACAGCTTTATATGCTAATAAGGCAAGAAAAAAATTAATTGTGCTACCTAATTAATTTTAATGTAGGGAATTCTTTGTATATTTTTCAATTGTTCAAATATCTGTAGTATATATTTCCTCTTACATCCTTACTAATATCCATACGCAATTGTAGTAAAAATTAAGCTATATTCCAAAGGGCTTTTAAATCAACACTTTTCTTAATAGAAAACCGTTAAAAAATACATGCTACATATGGTAAATTTGGCGATATGTTACCCAATTTTAAAAAATCGTGTGAGTTGAAAAATCTTTAAATATTTTCCCTAAAAACCGTGCATAAAAGAAATAATGAAATCCCCATGTTAGATATTTATAAAGCAAAAACAATTAATTTTTATTTTTAAAAAAATTAAAACTTGTGTATTGATAATAAGCTTGCGTGCTTATTACGAACTGGGTAAAAAATGTTATCAGTAGATGTATCAGATATATTCAGTGCAACTGTCGGTTTCAATTCACATCAAGAATTTCGTTCGTTATTAACAGCCACAGTTTTTATTTTTTGTTTTTGATACAAATACTGTTATTAACTGCTGATTTTTGGTTTGTCAAGTCGCTTATATAAAACTTGATATTCTGCAACACAAAACGTATGATTACGCGCATAAATTTTAATAAACTCTTTATACCAGGATCATGAGTCAGAAAATGTTGTTCCATACCTATAGCAAATTTCAAGCCCTCACGAATTAAACAAGCTGTTAATAGCTGCATTTCACCTTCGGCTTCATCATTATCGACTTATTTATTATCATAAACTGTCATAAATTCAATAAAATCGTCTTCATACTATAGACACGAATACTCCAATTTTTCTAAAAAATTCGTGTTAGAACAGAACAAAAAAATTTGTGTAAATAAAAATCGTTAAATTCGTGTACCATGTTATTTCAAAATCGTGTAAAAAGAGTTGGGTGTATAAAAAAATTGTTGTGAGCTATATTTTTACTACAGAATTTTTTTCCAACTAAAAGAGACATGAATTTGTACCACAAAATGTTTTCAAAATCAATTAATTTAAGTGGCATTTTTAATATGAATCCAATTAATTAGGGTACATAAATATTTAAAAAAAAACGGAATAATGTTTTTTTTTGACATTCTCTTAGCGCTTAGAAACATTTCTAAAATTAAACTATAAATAACAATAGGGAAAAGAGTAGTTTTAAACTTTAGAGTGTAAATTATCCCAAGATAATGGAAGGACTAGAATACTTTGTATGCGACGTGTTGAAAATACAAGCACTTGAGAATTTTTTCTTACTTACTTAGTTTTAATTATATCGTATCAAAATAAAAAAAAGTTTTTTTTATTTTTGAAGTATTCTCAAATTTGCAATACATCAGAATACGAAAGAAATAATACCTATTATTTTTGTTGCTCGAATAGAAAAAAAAATTAAGATTTCAACATTTTCCGAAACAATGAGCTCGGAATTAAAAACATTTCTTTCTCCAAAATATTTTTAAATTCTTGATTCTTGAAAGTTTCAGAATTTTTCTTTTTAGTTTTGAGTTAAAAAACGCCCGTTGTGTTTAATTTTATAAACAAGTTTGAAACAAATGATTAACATTTTCATTTGTATGGTTTCTGTCCATTGATGTTATAAATGAACAAAAAAACTATAAAATCTAAAGAAATACAGTCAATTTAGTTTTAAAGTTCGAATGAATTTGTGTAAATGAATTTAGAAGATTTTTACAATGCATTTTTACACGTTTTTTACAATACACTTTTAAGAAAATAATTTTCTTACATTAAAAAAATATGAATAAGGAGAAACTCTCCTTCTCTTTCAAGATTTACTAAAATAACATTTAAATCCAAATTACATTTTTGTTAATCACTGTTGTAAAAAAAAATCATAAATCCGTTTGAGAGTATTTTTTACTAAAAGCTTTGAAAAGAGTTGAGAGAAAGTTTTAAGGAATCTAGAAAATATTTTATATTAAAAAAAGTAGTAGAAAAAATTCAAGAAAAAAAAATCTTCGCTTAATAATACTTCTTGTTCCGTTTTGACCACATAAAGTAAGTAACTGATTTTTTACATCCCAGTAGTTGAAATGAATAATATAATAATTTCCGAGCTTTCTCACAATTTTTTTGTCTTATTTTTACTTGAAATAAAATAATGGCTTTTTCATAATCAGAGAGAAAAAGAGAAAATATAAATGTTATTAACTAAAGAAAAATTGTTTAATTAATTCTTTTTTTGTAAAATTTTGCATGCCTGGATAAAAATTCAAAGAAATAGGACACACAAAACATGATTTGCTATAAAAAATGTTTTGAAAAGCATTTTGCAACATAAGATAGAATGTTATGCCTTATTCAGCTAGATCTCCACAGAAACTTTTACTTCCTTGCAATTTAACTTGAAAAAAAGTTACCCTTCAAACATAATAGCATTCTACATAAATCATAAGAGGCAGAAATATTCATAAGTACGAAAAAAAAAAACGAAAGTTACACTGCAAAACAATGAAATTGCTTCTTAGATAAAAGTACTCAACACTAAGTGAATTCAATGTGCTGAACACACACAAATGTCATACTGAAAAAAGCTTTTTGTGTTATAAAG